>PNEQ01007302.1:0-104604 GCA_003012365.1 Medauroidea extradentata | reverse complement strand
CACGTTGCTACACCTTGGCCTTGAGGGTTTCCATACTAACCAGTTAATGGTTCCTTGTGTGGCATAGCTCACCGAGCAACATGAGAGAAGATATACATCCCAAATGTCGAGAAGAGGAATAAGTGGATGTGGATGGACTATGCCCAACTGCTTCGGCAGATGACTGTTGCCAATGCAGGCACGTTAGCGACGGAGCTTTCACCTCCTCCGCCATGCAGGCCCTAAGCACGTTGCTACACCTTGGCCTTGAGGGTTTCCATACTAACCAGTTAATGGTTCCTTGTGTGGCATAGCTCACCGAGCAACATGAGAGAAGATATACATCCCAAATGTCGAGAAGAGGAATAAGTGGATGGACTATGCCCAACTGCTTCGGCAGATGACTGTTGCCAATGCAGGCACGTTAGCGACGGAGCTTTTACCTCCTCCGCCATGCAGGCCCTCGGCACGTTGCTACACCTTGGCCTTGAGGGTTACCCTGTAAGTTGTTTATAATGAAGGAGCAATCATCGCCATTTTGGTTTGATTTGCAATTCTTCGTTACTTATTGCTAAATTTTGACCCAAAATTACTCGTTTTAAGATATACACCACTACTGATAATAATTTCTTACGTTTTTATGACTAAAATTACCGAATGCTTTATATTTTGTGGCTACCATGAATCTTTTTGCAACTCAGGTTTTTCATGTTTGCAGCCATAATAAATACAAATATAGGTTATTAACACGTTCTGTTTTTATCAAAATTTAGTACTCATTCTGTTTGTGTCTGGTTATAAGTTATAGAGGTTAAACAATTTGATAAAATTTGCAATGAAATTGTTGACACACTATTGTTAACAGCAGTAATAACAAACTATTTAAATTAATATCAAAATTACAACTATATTCTGATAGATATATCTACAGTTATTTGGCACGAATTATTTGTTTGACTTAATGAATAGCTCATTGGATAGAACACTGCATCACAGACAATTCCTGATTGTACTATTTACATTAAAAATCTTTACGTAAATAATTTTCGGAGAAGGTTCGATGACTACGCCCATGGTATGTTTAATGCTACATTACACTTAATACACAGGAATTTACAGGCTTTCGCAGCCAATGTGCAGGATTGTTGGTTACCGAGCTGGAACACCATTCTGTAGGTTTCGTGAACAGGCGTTTCGCTATACCATTCAGTGCGTATTTTCAGGTGTCTCTGAACAAGACTTGTACGAAGACACCGAAATTTGCTCACTGTTAAGATCGGTGAAACAGTCTTTCATGAAACGCACAAAACGTTGTTCCAACCCAGGATCCGAAACAATCAACACATTATGTAACTTGCATGTAGACTGTACAACGTTTCATATAATTTGCAAGAAGCCGATTGAAATTTGTAACTTAAACTATAACTACTTATAATACCTAAGTACGCTTCATACCTTCAACCTCGTCGAGCACAATCTTGACGAGCTTACCGTTATACAGACCCAAAACTCTGGCTAACTGCAGCAGACTGAACGTTGTCGGCCAGGTGGCCCGTTGCAACACGGAGACAACGTAATCAACGGGTATCTCTTTCTTGTCTCGAATATAGTCTTTGAGGTTGTCGCAGGTCTGCTCCTGGAGGTAGCTGGAGCGAAACCTCTTCGGACTGATGAGTATGTAGAACCTGCGGAGGCAAGTAGCAGAGTGCGGTAGAGTAAAGGAAGAATAGAGCACCACCTACCTGAGAGCCTTGGCGTGAGCTAGAATAGAGATTTACCTGTTAAATTATATTCGGTGGCGTTCAGTCATTGTAATGGCATGTCTTTCAGACGAAAACTAATTTCTGCATTTGGAAAAGGAGAATATCGCTACAAGAATAAAAATGTAGTAGAATAATATTATGTAATGTTTTCGAGTACTTATTGTTGATGAAAATAGCCTACTTATTTGCTCGTAGTTTTCCGTGTATTACGTTACATTTAAATGGTCTTAGATCAATATGGACCGCGCCAAGACGAACAACAAATTCAGTGTTGACATATATGTAAGTTCAATGGGAGCTAAGCTTCAGCAAAGATACTATCCTACATGTGTATCGCTATATTTACTCGCGCCTGGGCTCCGAGGTAGGCAGACCCCTTAACAGGAAGAACACACAGCGTGATGCTTAAACATTATATGATTTATGTAATTGCATTAGAGAAGATGTCAATGTCTCAGTTTTGCAGTTATCTTCTGCCCTTGTGTAAATAAATCATATACTTTGGTTATAATATAAACTTTCGAAACATGCATTTAAAAAATACAATTTTGGAGGTGAAATGAAGTCGTTCAGTACTTTTTTATTTTACTTCGTAGGGTTTAATTTGTACGCTAAATTAGTTTTTTTTTTTTTTCCTTTTTGTAATTCCTACGAATAAAAGACAGTAACATTACGATTTTCACATGCTCTTTACATAAACTATAGTGTCACTAATAATTTTGTTTCATGAAATTATGTCTTATAATGTTGAAAGTGGGTAAAGGGCTCTGTACATAACCTAAATTAGAATCTTTATTTACAGCACTCGTAACTGGAAAAGTTAGGCAACCTTGACTATTTTTCCACTTTTGTTTCAAGTAGCGTTTAGTTAGGCCATGGTAGCGTTAAATTTTCAGTCGGTTTTTACCCCTTTCTATACCATTCTTCGTAATGAGCATGTATAGCAAATAGTGAATTGTGCACGTGAGCCCTTGTGAGTTACAACAGTGGCAAGGAATATTACGAAAGTGATTACATTTTATACTGTCACGAAGCAACACAGGTACCATCAGATGGCCAAACCGAACATAGCCTCCACTATGTAAACATTGCTATTTACAATGGACCTCGTGGTTTAAAACTTTCTGCCAAACAAATAACGCCGCAACTTTGAGAAAAAAATTTTCATCGCAACGTTTAATGCAATTACTTCGCATACACACGGAAATGAAAGCAGCCATTACAGTTATTTCTGACGTACGTCGTGTAGGTGTGTTTTGTAAGACGTAAGCAAACGTAAGCACTTTTTGTGGATTGCTGAGAAACTTCTTTTTCTAGTGAAAATACTAAATTGTTGACGAGAGCATTTTATGGTTTTGAAAATTTCTTACTAAATTAGATACATTTTCCGGAAGTATACAGATATCATATTTTAAGTGCCTGGTTCAATAACAAACGGGAAGATAGAAATCAATATTTATAAATTGATTGCAAAATAATATGAATGGTACGAAAATCACAAACATGCAATTTATTGTTACCTGGGTTTGCGGGGTTGTTATGTAAGTTAAACATTTATTAATTATATCTAAACACAAACATTTGCTAACATGGCTTTTAATTAAAGAGTAAACATTTAATTGTTTACTGGTCGTGGTGAGCAAACGTAGGAAACAATGTTAGAAGACGCACCGTAGCGTTAAATTCAAAAAGCAAAGAAAAAATTTTTACTTGAAAAAAAAATTCCTTGTTTTATGAAGCACAGTTAATGTATTATTTGTTTTCAATTATGCAAATACGGTAAATAAATTAATAAAAAATGCTTTTATTCTAGACGTTAACGTGTTTTCTATGTGGAAATTCATGGAAATTTTTAAGCTCCTCAAAATTTGCAATCTCCTTTCGTATTCATAAAATTTCATTTCTCAGATTTATGAAATTGCAAGCAACCGTAAGCATAACCAACACAATAAACTGCAATACTATTTGTAGTAAGATAATAATGTAACTAATACAAACAATAACAATAATAAAATTAATATTTTATTTCCTTCTACCACAAATTTACGCAATTATGTTCTCGTTCCTTTGTTGCTATAAAGGAAAATATAAACTGTGAAAACTTAATAATGCACTTTATTCTGTAATTTACTGCACTCTAGCGGTGGAACCAGCAAGCTCAAGTTCGGACAATATATTATAGACCACGTTACGGATCAGTTTAAAGTGACGTCACTATAACTTGCATTTGGGACTTGTCTACGATCATATATACTGGCCTAAAGTTGGCCATATGACCGCGATGAACTGATTACGGGATTTTTTCTCTTCTGAAAGTGTGAGATTATAATAACAACGTTGTCCGTAAGGATCATGAAAACAATTTTTTTTTGAAGTTGTTGTGGTGATGTGGGGGGGGGGGGGAGAGTATTTTCTACTCACAACAGTAAAGTAGCAAGTCAGTGAAGAAATCTCAGGTACACAACGCTGACGCAGTGCGGGTTTTCACCGCAGCAGTACACCCTGTATTACCTGGTGTTGTAGACGCTATCCATGTCTACCTCCATTTCTAATGTTTTGAAGTAGTTGAGCTGGGTGAAGACCTCCTCCAGGTAGTCGCCTTCCAGACGCTGCTTCTTGTAGCCTCGACTGTTGGCGATGTCCTCGTCCACTCGCTCCTCCACCTTGTTGCTGAAGTGGACCCTCTTACATCGCCTCGCCTTCTTCATCTTCTCCCTGCACGCAACAACAGAGCACTCAGATATACGTCTTATTGTTGCTAAAGTGGACCCTCTTACATCGCCTCGCCTTCATCTTCTCCCTGCACGCAACGACATATCACTCTGATAAACGTCTTATTGTTGCTAAACTGGACCTTCTTACATTGCCTCGCCTTCATCTTCTCCCTGCACGCAGCGACATATCACTCAGATATAAGTCTTATTACAGAAAACTACACTTATTAACTTGGTGTTTCTAGCTTATACCGTAGAAACCATGGTCTATGAATGTAGAGGTCTTGACACTGAGAAAAATAATGGAACTCCCTTTTTGTCGCTAAGCGCTAGTAATAATTTAGTGGAAGATTTTTCTTGTTCTGTATTTGGCTTAGCTTAAAATGTAAATTTTTTATCGGAATTTTGAGTATTATAATATAGAAGAAAAAAATTGAAATCTACTTTTATATTGAAACACTTTTTATCAACCATAAAATTTTGTTTTCAATCTTTTACATGTAGACACACATCGCAACGATTCTAAAATTTTGTAGGGCAGGAAACAATAGATTTTGTTCGAATGTGTTTACTAAAACAATAGTACACAATATTTTTTTTCAGACGACTTACATAAAAAGTTCCACACACTTATAGACACGAAACATATATCTACTATATCAGCTTACCTTATTAACATAATTTTATATAAATAATTGCAATAAATCGTAACGCCTTCAGATGCAAACAAGACAAATCTTCCACCAAATTACTACTAGTTCTCGGCGACAAAACGGGAGTCACTTTCTCTTGCTGGAGAGCATACGCAGTGTCAAGACCTCTTCCTCTTATACCTTGATAGAGAACAATACCGGACAATTCTATGCTAATAACAAAGATCAGTGTACGAAAAATAACCTAGCACCACGAGGTCGAACTATCGAATATTTAAATGTTATTTATTTTTCGTTAGTACAAATTTTTTATAGTTAAAGTAATTTGTGTGGCCAACTGATGATTTTGTTTCAGTCATTTATTTTTGGCCGTGGGTAATAGTAAAAAAACTGGTTATTTGACAAGAAATCTTTTTCACATTGTGGTGTTGGCAGAATAAATAGAAATTAATATAACGTATTGTGATGTTATCTATTGTCTTGGGATAGGAAATGTAGAAAATTGCACAAGCGGTCCGGTATTTATTTATAATGTATTTGGTCCAAGTGCTCAAAGCCAATTCTGTAGATGTTATACTGTTCCTGACATTTTATTAATATTTATTTCTAAACTTGTAATGGTACATCTAAAACGCTCCATGTTAGTTTGCAAACATATATACTAAGATTATTGTTGATAGTTTGACAAGGGACGATTTCCGTCTCTAGCTGAGCTAGCATCGGTAAGGTATCAAGTTTATGCTGGCGCCTATGAGGAAAATATCGTTCGCAGTGTTTGCTTTTGCATCTTTAGTTCTCTCTGTAAGCGCCAGAATAAATGTGACCTCAAAACAAGACTAACGCTACTACCATGGGAGATAATCCATTGCTAAATCTGTCGATTATCCTCATAACCTGTAGTAAAATTTACCTTAAAACTACTATAATACATTTTTCAAGGCCTTAACTGCGTGCAAAGGGTATGACTTGGATCAAGAAGATTTGTATCATAAAAAAATGTTTCTTTATGTATAATAATTTAAGTATTGTAAATATTAGTTTTTTCATCACATTGTTTGTTGTAAGAGGTGGGGTTAATGCTTCAACTTCTCCACAAGAAATATGGTTAAATATTGATGATGATATTAACTGGGAGCAGAGAATGAATAAATGTACCACATGAGACCCAAATACATGTCAAGTGTACACAACAAATCCAAAACGAGGGATATCAGAACACGTGTGGGCTTAAGTCAACGCCACATATGAATGCAGTGTTAAACTGTTGTGAGTGGCGTAGGCAGTGTTAAAACGTGATGTATAGGAAGTGGCACTAGAACCGATTATAACCTGTGCGCACTTCTGCCAAACACAAGTGTTGGGGTGAAAAATATCGTGTTACTGAAAAATACGTCCAACTTTTTTTGCACGCTATTGGCATACTCGCCCCTACCAGGCTATCATTCTGTATATAGGTCTAACTACAGATTATTATAGTCATCGCTAAAGGCCGTGTACCTAGATATACAATCCACTGGAAGCATGAGACTTGCTGAGCGAGCCCTCGTGTAAGCAGTATAGAGGATTATTTTAAAGTACGTGTTTAAATTACTTGTTGCTACAAAAGTAAGTAGCCTACCAGAACATTTCTTTAAATTGTCATCCTTTCCAACACTGCAGCAGTATTTACCAAATAACTAATTAATTTCAGAAATAAATATGTATAAAAACATTTTCGATTAAACAGATATCTTAATAAACAAAGTTATCACATGAACACTCCATGCCTCACTACTGTCTGTAAGCTACACTATTATATCAGTACTCACCGCGACCTCTCATTGGCTCTGCTGTTGTCATCTCTCTCCAGCCGTCTCTTCTTACCTGCGAACATCCTGCAAGTATACACAGCAAGGTCAGAGCACAAGCATGGAAGTTCAGGAAAACACGGCTTGTAAAACTTAAACTGATAAGTAATTTTCTGTCTAGGCATTAAAAAGTTTTCTTCAGTAGCAAGAAAGTAAATTAATTTTAGGCTGTTCAGTTTGCAGTAAAGGCATATTTATAACTGCAAACTAAACCTTTGTGTGGGTATGAATAAACACGCATTCTTAGAATTTATTATTCTTTGTTTTATTTCTCACACAAATTGTTAAATTCAACGAATCTTGCCATGAAGATAACTGACGAATGTTTTTCATTGCTATATACTTTAAAAAACTATTGTCTTTAAAAAAACTTTTAACTGTGGCCCATAACTAAACAAACATTTTCTTACCTGGAGAAGGTTTCATGTTCTGTTAAATATAATATTTTTCGAAGTATTTTCAATTTCGTTTATGAAGGCGAAAAATCAATGGTTTCTTATGTCCAAACAAATAAAATTTAACGAAAAAACTCAGTACGTCTTAAAGTAAAACATAAATTTTAACCACGTTCAAATTTAACCGTATATTGTTTTAAAGTTGAAAGAAACAATACAAAATGGAACACTGTTTAATACAATAAATTATTAATGTAGACATACCGGTATTTACGATTTTCGAGTTTTCAATTCACATTTCTTTTAACAAGCAGCAGGGACTTGACAGAAATATATTTTATAAGTATTTTGTTTTAGAATATATGTTCTATGGTCACGCGCAATATTGTGGCAAACAGAATGAGCTTACTGAAGAGTGATTACAGCACCGAAGTTTGACTTAAGTAAACTGTTAACAAGAATAGCACAAGGAAGAAACTTTACTACTTATTCAGAAGTAATTCGAAGAAAATTGCGTATGTTCAGCTTATGATCCACTTTTTGTGATATCATCAATTGAAATATGAATCCTGCTGTCGTGGTTCAACAGTTTATGTCAAGTAGGGCCTAGTAACGGTTTTCTGCCCATGTACGTTGTCGACTTGATCTTTAACTTCAACTTCTAAACGCTTCCAAATCTCCATACTGTCCCATGCAAACCATCGCAAACTACAAAACTGTAGGGACGTAAATATACAGATTACTTCTGCATAACTTCATCAAACACGGCCGTTTAAGGCAAATGTTAAGTTTCAAATGTAAACAATTCGTCAATTATTTTTTCTTAAGAAAATATTTCACTTCAAATAATTACGTATCTTTTGTATAAAAACTAATTACGACCATCGTATACGACAGAGTACTAGAGACAAATTTACAGATTTTTGTCTCTGAAATGAGGTTTATAATGAAGAACAACTATGACAACGGTATGTTATAATTTTTACTAATTATCTTTAAGTAAAAAATTATGTTTTTAGTGTCAGGGTTATATAGGTATTTAAAATAATAAGTTACCAGATAAATTTTAAAATATAAGAATAAACCACAGAATCACGTACAATTTTTACGTAGTTTAAAATAGGCTGTTCTGTTGTGTAATAATCGTTGTTAACCAAAATAAGATATTATACATTTAAAACAGTAAACATTTACTAGTCATACATCGGTGGCCGGAAGCGGTATGTTGCACTCACGCATCAAGGGGAAGGAGATGAAGCACAGGAACGTAATTCACTAACAAGGGGATATATTTATGGTTCTTGATAGCATAAATTGCAATTACTTTGGAGCCTAAAATAAGTGGTGTAAAATTGCACAGGCGAAAAGGTGTGTCGTGTCGAGTAGTCGAGATTATTAAGTCTTCAGTTCAGTTCATTACATGTTCAAACTTATTTGTTTGTACAGTTTTTGAAGTCCGTGTATATGTTGTTTTCGTTTACGGTTAATTTCCAAAGATAAAAATTAATATATGGTGATGGTATTACACGTAATGAAAGGCACCTAAATTAATATGAAACTTGCATGGCGTTAAAATACCGTTTTTAACAACAGCATACGTGATTTCTGCGAAAAATTAGCAGGACGTCAGTTAGAAATGGAACGTATATATTGTTAAAAAAATAAAATTTCCCTGTTTAAACTTTATGTCAGCATAACAGACGCCACAGAAAACATTACATGCCTACGTCATAATCAACTGTTCGCTGTCCGGTACGTCACTGCAAAATAGTCATCTATAGATACCAGCGTTTTTCACAAAACTTGAGAACACACAAAATAACATTAATTTTGCAGGAAATAATAATCCACAATAGTAAAAATGCTACGTAATAAGCCAGTAATGTTTTAAAAACTCTACAGTTTGAAATCTAAGAAATTATTGACGATGTATACTTCTTACTTTAAAATAAATAATATACAAGTGATATTGTAACACAATTGGCCAAATTCCAACGAAAAAAAAAATTTCATTCGAGCTCGAATCCAAATCCATCTTTAAAAAAGATGTGTCTTACATTGCAAACTAAACACGTAATATAACTGTATAACAGTAAACTAGATGGAAAGGAAACAAATGTTTATCTTTGGTCTTACTCCAAAAATATATATAGGCCTACATCACTAAGATTTTCGTTAAAACGAGCCAATAAAAGGAAACGTTGCACACTAGTTTATTTTATAGGGCGTAAAGGCGATGATCTAACCCTTCTTCAAGAATGGATCGCTCTAACCGCTTAGGTGCTCTAAGTTCTCTGGCATACAAAATGCCTTTAGCCAGATAGCATCCTCAAGTGAAATTCATGTACCTAGGTACGTACTGACCTCTTTAAAATGCACATTTAATAACTTAAAACCAAATTATTTGTGACATGAACATTCAAATATTATTAAACATTATAAATTTTTTCCATCCAATCTGCAGTAGACCTACGTATTTAAGAGTAAGCAAAAATATTTTGGTCAGTTTTTAACATCTAGCCCTTTAGCGCTTGCTAGGGATGACATGAGGTAGATATGTAGCGGCGCCGGAAATAGAGGAGGTGAAGGTGGGAGATCCCCGAGAAAATCAGCCGACCAACGGTACTGGTCGGCATGACACCTGCACACGACTATACGGGTTGACCAAACTCGGCAACCTGGTCTGCCTTGATGGAAGGTAGGTGTTTTAGCCCTGTGCTAATCGCACCCCTATATAGTTGAGGAAACCACTTTTAACGTACTGATATGTGTAATAAATTGTAAATATTTGTACATAACGCAGAACTGACATCGTGCGTATCAACTATAAATAGATTTGAACGTCTGCATATTCTGGTAGTACACAAAAAATATTTGCAATGATCATGTTACCGGAAACAGTATATTTATTTACAAAAGTAAATCGTATTTAAGACCATAATAAATATATATTAACTTAAATCACCATGCATGCTATAGTAAATACAACATTAAAGACTTCAAAAATCGTAAATAAAATATATTCTTTTTCGTACAGTTGTAACTCAAAAAGTGATCTAGCAACTCAATACAAACGGAATTACGGTAGAAGATAACACTGAAACTCGCTACAGAGTTACATACAATAAATAGATAAGGCCACTGCAGTCTATCTGGTAAAGAACTTTATACAAATATAATGACGATGAACAATTACCGGCAAGTCTTTGTAACCTTTATTCCTTCCTTGATTTCGAGCCTCATTCACGGGAAAATGTTTCACGTATACGAATTGCTCATTCAGTTCAGTGTTTTAATAATGCCGTGAACGCTATAAGGTATACCATAGTAAAGTTAAGATCTGTTGTAAAGGAGTTAAATAATTACATAAGAAGTCTAGGGCTAATATTCTTTTAAAATCATACACGAAAAACCAAACACCTTGCATATGATACTCTTTCTGTGTTAAAACTGTCTCTGGAGACAAAAAGGTTGATTTTGGTTAAACATCTTTGTTATCTCGCCTAAACGCTTGAAATTACATATTCTTCTTAGTTTACTTTTTTTAGACAGGATAGCAAATACAGTATTTGTCGGGTATTTTTCGGTGTATACATTTAAATCGCGACAATTTTTCAAAATAATTGCATATAGTAGATGAAAAAACAAGTGCAAGAAAAGAATGTGCACACTGCCTATTCTGCATATAATAAGTTTTTACTAACTTGCATTACTGATTGCCAGGCAGCTGTTTGTGAACCCACGTGAAAGCAGATATAAAATAATTTGAGAACATTTTTGTAGTTTTAATATTGTTTTCTTAAGTATTTCATGCTCGTGAAAAAAATGTACTTACATCTCGGATATAAAATAATTCGTATAATTTTCGTGTCAAAAGGATTCAGATAGCCTAACGATGTTACAAACCAAGATACTTAAGTTAAACCCGTATATTTATCGTCGAGTGTTATGTGAAGCAGTGGGAAACTATAGGTTTGTAACAAAGCGTTGCACGCTGTTTTCTTTCAGTGTCTTGTCTGTAGCAATGCGATATCTAGTACATAGTGTGACTTTGTCATCTTTATCTTACATAAGAAGCAAACATGTTTACTACTTAAATTAAAAGGCATATTAAACGATCTTTCAGCATGACTAAACAAAACGGAATGATAGTATTACACAAGTTTGGTTACATCGGAATTTTAATATTTTTAAAACTGTTGAAATGATATGAGATCAGTATTGCAGCATAAAATTCGCATTTTCAAGCAGAATCGTTTATTAATATGAACTGCAAGTTGTTATATTTATTTAATTTAAAACGTGTTTCAACTACACCGAAGTACTGTTACGTTATGTTACATCTAGGAAAAAAAATGTTTTGACGGTTGTCATTTGAGTAGGATTTGGAAACATTATTTCAAATAATAAAACGTTTTTTTAAATTATTCTTCTCTTTTTCGTGACTATGTAAAATATTAGAAAACTAATAGCGGCAACAGTTTAAAAAAAATTAATTACCAGTAGTTTTATTTTAAATCCAACAGTTAATATCTACAATCCAAATAAATAAGCATAAATCAAACCACTATCAGTAGTGAAATATAAATAAACATACCTGAAATATCTTCCAAATTACTAGTAAATACCTGAACACGTGTCTTCACTTCAACAGCGCACAGAAATGCTTTATCAGTGAAATTCAAGTGCTTGTTTATTTAGTCAATAGACTGTTACTAAGGGAAAAAACAAAATCCAACTTGACACAAACAGTAGCTGTTCGGCAACTATTACCTGGACTGTTCTCTATGCTACTATCGCCATAACGGTTGTGTGTTCTTATATATTAGCGTAATTTTTTTGTCAAAATTTTAAAAAAATATTTTTTTAAAGTATATTTCCGTTTGCTATAATATACATAAATACACTAAATTTTTTTACTGTATTTGGCACTACTTCAGTAATCCAAGAAGAAAAGAACTTATCAGATATTTTTCGTAAATTACTTTCAACAAAGCTCAGTATAATAGTTTCTAAATATCGTGAATATCGTACGATATTTGTAGTTACCGCTTATGACAGCGGAAAAATCGTTAAGTTGATCTAATCGCAGGAAAGGTAACTGACCGATGAGACCATTCGTAATTCACACCATACATAACTTCTTTGATTTAAGCTCTAAAATGCATTCTAGAGGAGCAAATTTAAAGCAAAAAAAAAAAAGCATGGCAATGTAGTTGATGTTTCACATTGTAAATACTAGTAGAGTACTGTTTAAATATATCGTAATTTTTATTTCTTAATTTATTAACTTCAAGTTTTATCCGAGGCGTGTGAAATAATGCACACAGAAAAAAATTCGGAATTTAATCTGCGTTATTATTGACTGTACTTAAGCAATAATTTCTCTGCTGTGTACATCAAATTGTACAAGGTTACCGCTTTTTTTTTTGCTTATTTTTTTATTGTGTAAATTCCTTTACTCTTCCCAGGATGTAAATGTCTTAGACATTATACATTAATATTATTATTATAATTATTATTATTATTATGACTAGGAGTTGTCACATCAGCTCAGGCAAAAACGTTAAACAGCTAACAACAAAAGTCTCACGCGACAAAAATAATTTAAAAATTTTGTTATTTCCCCTTGTAATAAAACTTGTTGTGGGTTTATTTATATGGTTGCTGTTACAAAGTTATTATAATTTGTGGTTTTTCACTTAGATTGTAGCTACACTGTGGGTTTATTAAGATGTTGTTTTGGGTTAAATTACTTTAAGTCATTTTACTGTACTACAACGGCAGGTACTCCGAATACATAGACGGTTACAAAGTATTATATTAATTTAGAAGGGGAGCGCAATATTACTGATAATTAAGCTGAGGGATGCTGCCACATAATTATATCTGACGATCTCACCGAAAGCCGGATTGATGAAGTAGACGGCATCGACGAACGAGCAGGCCCCCGCCGGGACGCGACCCCCGAGCCCCAGAGGAGAACTGGACTGCTGTTGATCGGATGAGTGCTGGCGGACGACAGACCTAGTTTACTTGGTAATAAGACTTTATATTGGCGTGCTTGTCCTCATTATTGGGGCACTACGAGGGGGGTGAGGTGAGTTGCTGTCTTCCGTGGTTTCCCAACGCTGGTCTACTTGCAGGCCGAACCTCTCTCGCTGTCCGACTTGCAGGCCATATCATATCACCCTCCGAAAGAGTACTTTAAATAGAAACATTACCGCTCACTATCTCGAAATAAAAACCTCCTGATCAAATAAAATGTGTACCAGTATGAGACAAGTTAACGAATAAAGTAAGGAATAGAGCTTTGCACTTAGCATTTATATTTATTAGAACATTCCTTTTCAGTATATTATATACTTAGGTTATCCAGAGCTAATTTAGTGTCTGTTTAACGAATTAAATAAACAGAATATGTCTAAAAATAGAAACAAATTACTGTTTTTTTTTTTTTAAGTGAAAAAGGCTACCGATATTTTCAAGGGTTATGTAAGGGATTATTATTTCTACGTCAATTGTTTGTTAAGTAGTTACTCATGTTTATAGAATCAGTGCAACGTAGAGAAATAAAAGCAGATGCCGTGAAGTCTCAACTTTAAAGTACGACACTTAAGGCCGTGCTACATTTGCATGTCTCTTGGTCCTTCGTGTCCTCTTGTCCCATCGTCTCTTGACATCACCAAGGGACACCAGAAAATATGATGCCACAACAGAGCTGTCTCATCCTGCAGATTCAGAAAAGCGACATCGGAGCGCAGTTAATTCTTATGGAGTTTTCGTATTTTCAGTCTTCTTTTATTTTGTTATATATCTATTATGTGGATTCGGAGACTGACAATAAATAAAATTGATTAATAAAAACGAATTCGGGGTTGTTTTTAAAAACTGTTGTAAAAATTCGTGAATTAGTCACGTTTGCGGAACTTATTCGTGTTTATTCTGGTTTAAATATTATTTTATTGTTTGAATACTAATCTACTTACCCTCCACGTTCTCTGTTGGCATTTTGAACACGAATGTTTATGTTTACGAGCTAATTTTGGCGGCGTTTAATGTTTTAAAAATTCTTCTTCTTCTTTAATTTGGCGAATGACATAGAACGAAGGGACAAATTTATAAATATTGGCCATATGCATGGGACAAGACGAGACATGGGACAAGGGACACAAGGGACAATGTCACGTGATCATTTTAGCCAATCGGCAAGCAGTGTCCAATGGACACAGCATGGGACAACTTAATTGTAGCACGGCCTATATAGTTACATTCACGTGTACATAAGACCATGTTGTTAACAGACGTTTGGAAAAAAATGTTTATAAAATACGTGGTAGCTTAAGTGTTCATCTTCATCACAGTAACTGTGGGCATTAATTTAACTGTGCCGTTTTTGCTTTATTTAGGTCACGCCCATACTTTAGGGGACCACTGAAATATAAAATTTGGAAATTCATGTGCACCATACAATTACATGATAGAGATTATAACCAGTTAAAATTAAATAACGTTTGACAGGAAGTAATAGCCTCGAAGAATGATGTTCACTTATCTCATTCATGGTGTAAAAAAATTGTATTTTATAAATAACACAACATTACGTAGAATATGACGCTTCACGTAAGAGTTTTTCCTTAAGAACCCGTAACGGAAATCATAATAATAATGACTTAGGTAATAAACGTTCGTAACATGTAGAAACGTTTTACCGTTGTCACAATTAGCATACGAAACTTAAACTTATACAACGAAGAAAAGAGAATATTAACCTGACTTATTCAAAGAAATTTGAAGGGGGGGGGTATATTTTCTCTTCCATAAACTGAGCCAGTATAGATTAGAAGAATTTGGCATATAGACGTACATTCTCCCGCACGACGCTCTGGAAGTGAAAGTAGAAATGACAGTGGTGGAGGTAGGAGGAAATGGAAACTGCTGAAACAAACCTCATACAGTTGCATTTCCCGCCAAAATCCCCAATTGTGACACTATGATCAATAAATAATCCTCACATAAGGCGGTCCAAACTGTAACAGGTGAGACCAACATTAGAGGTGTAGTGACTAAACATTGAAACAAACATTGATCATAAATATACTTGCTAACAGAATATCTTTAGCTAAAAAAAAGCCATGAACATATCCAGTGTGTTTTATTTTTCCGAAAATTAAGCAATTAAGACAATTGTACAGGGATTGTACAAGATTTATATTCATGTTTGAATACAACGATTATTCAAAAACTCTACGTTAGTCAAATGAAAACAGTTTATAAAAAATAACTGATTCCTCAAAAATCTACGAAATTGAATAAAATATGTGAGCATTTCTTGAGAGAAAGTTATGAAATTCAAACGTAGTTAATACGTAAAATTATTACCATCAATTTTCTGATTTAATAAAATGGTTACACTACTTTAGAGTTTGAGTATTTGAAACACAACGGACTAGATTGAGGCCTACGAGTACCGAGACTTGCTCGCTCAAAACTTCTTTCGCCACAACTAACGCATAGTGCTCTATTGGCGTCACTATTTCCGTCAAGGACTAATCGTTATTCTGTAAACAAATTAAGAAAAACCGATGACCTGTCTTGTTGCTTTATGTTACTAGTTAAACCTCTGTAAGTAGCCAATCATCCTGTTATGTACATTATATATCGAAGTATGTGATTTTGGTAAGCAAGCTCTGAACACAAAGGCTTGAATGGAACACTCTTGAAAATGGCAACGTAATGCAAGGACAAGAAGAAACGCGAGAACTCTGAGAAATATCACCGGCCAACGGTAACTTCTGCTCCCTTTTCAATGTATTACAGCATGTTTCCAAGCTGCGGAAACCTTGGTATGACCCCACCGAGAATATCCTCATTATGTATTTCGTCGGAAGATAAAATCGTTTCTAATTGACCAGTGTTTTTATAACGTAAACTATTTTTATATGCAAATATAAATTAACAGATACCAATCTATCCATTTTTTGTGATTGTGATTGACTTCAATAGACCCTATATCCAGGCAGAAACTGAATATCCAAACAATGTGTTGTAAAAATGTGATGTTACTTTAATATGTTATTGTTTTGTACGCTTTTTGTAATATACATACTGTAATATAGTTTCTTTTAACCACATTCCATACTACTAGTACCAATTACACTATACAGATGTAGTCCAGTGAATAAAGGAAACAAATGAAAATGAAAACGATGCCAAAGAACGAATAAGTAGTAACAGAAGCAACATGACGAGGTTTTTATCGAATTCTTTTTCTCATTGGATTGTCATCTTCGTATATTCTCTGTTATCTGCTCATGGATCAGAATAAATATTTATTTGTGTTCTTCAACGACACATACATATTATATATATATATTTATATATATATATATATTTATATATATATGTGTGTGTGTGTGTGTGTGTGTGTGCATGTAACATATGTCAAAGTTGTAAACATGTATTTATATTGTTCATATTGTATTAAGTGTAACATCAACATAGAAATGTCATCTATGGATAAATAAACTGACTAGTAGTTGACATGGACGCTGCATTATTATTTAAATAAGAAACAATACATGGTGTAAGCATGGAGGTATTAGTCTATGGAGTGGCATATGCCGTACATTTTAATGGTATTCGTGTGAAGCCGATCATTTTTGAACATTTTCGAACTGCGCATGTGCAGGCCGTTATTTTTCATGAGTCGCCATATTTTGGGTGGCAAAACAATAGCAGAAAGCAATGTAATTATGTAATTTTGTTTACAAAAATTCGTGCAAATTCTCTATTTGAATCGTACACAACAGTTTACAATTGCTTCAGAAATATAAAAAAAAAAAAAAACGAATTAGCTCTCGCTGTGTGTATGTACTTTATAAACTTGATGAATTTAAATAAAAGTTTCTTACCTGTACAAAAATAATCCTCCGCAACGATCGAATCTGTTTGTAAGGCCAAGAGCTGCACAAACTTTCACCATAATGTGTAGTTAACAAAAAACTAAAACATTTTCATTGAGCTCAATGCTACATTTACATGTTTTTGCCACCACTAGCTCTATCCTTGTCTTTAAACGTCGTCTGTTGGCTGGCTTCAAATTTACTCAAAGGCTTCCACTCCATAGACTAATACCTCCATGGGTGTCAGAAGTGTTTCTGAGGCCTGTTGAATTAGTTTATTTGAAATGGAGACGTTCAGACCACGGTCGTAGAAGAACAGGTCTGGACACTCGCCTATCTAACAATGTATTTTGCTTGATCCCCTTGTTGTTTGGCTGTAGTTCGTCAAGTTACCGAGAATGTCGTACGTTTTGGCGCTGTTTTCCGGGCGTTCGGACTCAAACTCCGTCCACTTTTTCCCATTGTTAAATTTATAAAGTAAATAAATATTGCTGGAGCCATTTCTTAAATTTGTGAGCGAAGAAAGTATTTCATAAATTGATAAAAAGTACGTTTTGATAAATTGTTTATCTTAGCGGAAAGGAAGTGGGCGGAGTTTAGTCCGACCGCAGTAACATCAGCGCCAATAAAACACAATATTCTCGGTAACTTGGTGAACTACAGCCAAACAACAAGGGGGTCAAATATCCAGGCGAGTGTCCAGACCTGTTCTTCTGCGGCCGTGGTTCAGACCATCTAAGGAACTGAACTTAGACGAAAATGCAGTCACCAACTGGAAACTTTTCAAACAACGATTTGAAATTTTTGTCACGGCGTCAGGCAAGGAATCGACATCAGAATCAAGCAAAGTAGCCATGTTTCTTAATTGTATTGGTGAAAATGCTCTGGAAGTTTATAACAACTATACTCTCCAAAATGAAAATTTGCCATTGAGTGAAGTGTACACTGCATTTGAAGAATATATTAAGCCACGTTCGAATGTTGTTATTGATCGTCACAAGTTTTTCTCACGAACACAACAAATGAATGAACCGTTCGATAATGTTTTAAATGATCTTAAAAAATTAGTAAATAACTGTAATTTTGGTGATCAAGAAGAGTCATTGCTACGTGATCGAATTATTGTGGCAATTAATGACGAAGTAATACAACAAAGACTCCTACGTGAAGCTGATCTTACATTTCGTAGAGCAACGGACATTTGCTGCGCTGCAGAAATAAGCAAACTCCAACAGAAGACACTGAAGATGAATGTTCAATGTGAAGAAACTGCAAATGTTGATGTCATCAGAAAAAGAAAAATTAACAAACATCCTGGTATGAAATCTTTACTCATCAATGATGGTGAGGTGTCTCCATCGTTTGACTGTTGTAAATGTGGATACAAGCATCGACGTGGAAAGTATCCAGCTTACGGTGAGCAGTGCAACAGATGTGGCAAACTCAATCATTTTGTGGCAGGATGCAAACAAAGAAGTCCACACCAAGCTGTAAATGAGCTCCAAACCCTTCATGTTAGTGAGTTTTATGTGGAGTCAATGTCTACAAATAAGCATCTCTCAAAAAGCTGGAAACAGTCTATTAAAATAGGTAACAAGATAATTGATTTTAAGTTAGCTACAGGAGCTGACTGTAATGTAATGCCTACTAGTATTTTCAATGAGATAAATTTCATGACAAAGCCTACAGTTCAACCGGATAAGATAACCATTGTTAGTTATACGAATGACAAACGCAGAGCATGCGGCTTCGTAACATTACAATACAGTGTTAATGGGGGAAACTGGCAAGTCAAGTTTGTTCTACTTGACACTACTAATGTGCCTATACTGGGTTTGAATGCTTGTAAAGTATTGAAGTTAATAACCAGGTCAAAATAATGTAAATATAGATGTGGTTGAACACAGTTGTTCTACTAACACATCAGTATTAAAGGTACGTAATGATGTAAAGTCATGCTTCGTTGCAGAAAACAAAGATATTTTTGATGGAGTACGGTGTTACCCAGAAGAATATGATATTGTCCTTAAAGATATTGTTGTACCTGCAGTTAATTCCAGTCACAGAGTACCATTTTCAATTAAGAATAAACTCAACAAAACCCTGCAAAACCTTGAAAGTAATAACATCATTGAAAAAGTTAACGATGTGACTGACTGGGTGAATAATATCACTATTGTGGAAAAGCCAAATGGTTCCCTGAGGTTATGTCTAAACACTCATCATCTTAATAACAGTCTTAAGCCTGAGAAATACCCAATTCCAACACTTGATGAGTTGAGCTCTAAATTAAATGGAAAAAATTGTTTACAGTCTTAGACATGAAGGATAGTTTCCATCATGTTAAACTAACTGACAAAAGTAGTGATATATATACTTTTATCACACCCTTTGGTAAATACAAATACAAGAGATTGCCATTTGGCTTGTCAACTGCTCCAGAGGTATTCCAAAGATTTAATATGAATTTATTAGGTGACATTGATGGTGTAAGTGTTTATTTTGATGACTTGATAGTAGCTGGCTGTAATAAAGAGGAACATGATTCTATCTTGGTTCAAGTACTTGAAAGAGCTCGAAAAAATCGTGTGAGGTTTAATGTAAACAAGTTACAATATAAGGTTCATCAAGTACGGTACCTAGGACTTCAGTTCAATGAACAGGGTGTAAGTCCAGATCCAAATCATGTTGAAGCAATAATTACATTGAAGGCTCCAACAAACAAAAAAGAGCTTCTCAAAATACTTGGGATGGTTAATTTTTTGTCTAGGTTTATCCCTAATGTGTCTGAATTAACTGCATCACTACGACAACTGACTAAAGGGCAGATTCCTTGGAATTGGACCCCAGATCATGGAGCAGCATTTGAAAAGTTGAAAGCATTTGTTTCTCATTCTCCTGTGTTAAAATTGTTTAATATATCAAAACCTATAACTATACAGGCAGATGCATCTCAGAACGGCCTTGGTGCCTGCTTGTTGCAGAATGGTCAGCCTGTTTCTTTCGCATCACGTAGTTTGACAGACACTGAAAAACGTTACCCACATATTGAAAAAGAATTTTTAGCAATTTGTTTTGCATTAGAAAGGTTTCACCAGTATATATATGGAGTTCAGGTTAAAATACTTACTGATCATAAACCTATGGTGTCGATTGTTCAGAAAGATGTGCATAAGATAACACCAAGACTTCAAAGGCTCAAATTAAGACTTTTACGATACAAAGTTGAAGCTGAATACATCCCAGGCACAAAAATGTTCATTGCTGATTTGTTATCACGGTCGTACTTACCCAATAGTCAACCAGAAACCGAGACCCATAACGAAATTGTACATGGTCTAAGTCTAGATGTAGCAATGAGTAATACTAGAAGCACTCAATTTCAGGTTGAAACAAAAAATAATGTAAAATTGAACACAGTCTCTAAATATTTTTTAGAAGGTTGGCCTGCATCTAAGGACAAAGTTAGTCCTTGCGCTCAATCATTCTGGTCTCATAGACAAGATATTACTCTTCACAATGGCATGTTGTTTTTGAGTGACAAAATTATTGTACCCAATAGCCTTAAAAATAACATGCTCCTTCAAGCACATGCATCACACCTAGGTATAGAAAAAACTAAACAAAGAATTAGGCAGTTACTTTACTGGCATGGTATCAGTAGGGACGTAGAGAACTTCGTTGCAAATTGTAAAACTTGTGAAAAATTCAGCAGGTCTAAAGTAAAAGAACCTTTAATTCCACACAAATTGAAAAGTCTACCTTTTGAGAAAATAGGAGTTGATATTTTTGAGGTTAGTGGCCATAACTACCTAGCATTGATGGACTTTTACTCTAAATAGCTGGAAATAATTCCCCTTCAAAACAAAACTGCTAAAGAGATTAAAGAGGGTTTAATTTCTGTGTTTAGCATTCATGGTGTACCTCAATATGTAATTTCTGACAAACATGCCTTTTTCGAGTTTTGAGTTTTTGCAATTTGCAAACAAGTGGTTATTTGAAGTAATTACATCTAGTCCTAAATACCCGAAATCAAATGGCTTAGCAGAAAAAGCAGTAGGTATTTCTAAAGCAATGATTAAGAAAACCACAGAGGAAAGTGTTGACATCAGAGGTGCATTATTAGAATATATAAATACTCCAGTGTCAGGCATGAATGTGTCACCAGCTGAATTAGTTATGTCACGTAAACTAGGGTCAACTTTACCTATTGTCAAGTCTCAACTAAAACCTCAAACGCATGATGTAGGAGACACTCTAAAAGCTAGACAGTTGAGACAAAAAGTATACTATGACAGAGGAGCAAAGATTCAGGCTTGATTCAGGAAAAAGGTATTTGGGAACCAGGACGAGTGATAGGAGCGGAAAATACCCCAAGGTCATATAGGATTGTGAATTCTAAAGGAAACATTGTTAGACGTAATTCTATACACTTAAAGAAGTCGTGTAATGAACCAGTAATACTAATGGACACAGTAGATGAAAACACTGTTCTAAATCCAAATGGTATTGTTCAGAATGTACCTAACAATGACATGTCAGGACCTTCCACACATAATGTACCAGCTTCAAATTCTAGTCAATTTGCATATGTAACTAGGGCTGGACGTGAGTGCAATTTGCCTTTTAAAAACAATGATTTTGTTTGTTAATTTATTTATTTATATATATATATATATATATATATATATATACATATATATATATATATATATATATAGTGTAATGTGTTGTTAACTCATTTGGTGTTGTAGTTCATAAATGTGAAAGTGTGCTTTAACATTATGTGGATGTTAGGTGAGTATACTTAGTGGTAATTATATACTTGCGGAAAGGGAGATGTAACATATGTTAAAGTTGGAAACATGTACTCATATTGTTCATATTGTATTAAGTGTAACATCAACATAGATATGTCATCTATGGATAAATAAAGTGACTAGAAGTTGACATGGACGCTGCATTATTATTTAAATAAGAAACATTACAATTTACAATATAGAGAGAGAGAGTTGGTGCACATGTTAGGTTTACGTCATAGACAAAGAAGGTTTCACTAAATCGACATGTCTTATGTTAATATCTTTGAACGAGTACGATTTGCAACAGCTCCTTGCGCCCGGGAGGGTACTAAAACAAGATGGCTGTCGTATGGAAAAGATACATGAGAGACGGGAAGCTCGAATTTACTATCAGTCGACGTTTGCAATCGTGCTGCCAACTGTCGGAGCAGTAATTTACAGGGACTGCTAAAACTAGCCCGCATACTAGCGGTTGATCTAAGAACTACTTCGACTAGAATTTATTTGGCGCGCTGTTCAAATCTTGTGTAGATATTTGAATTCCCTATTACTCACTATCCAGAAAATATAAAATCATGTGAACAAATTTTTTTTTCGGTGGATGTTTACCATATAAATATCTGTTATGTGAAATCTGTCGAAGAAAATAATTGTGTTCCCAAGATTTTATATTATTTTCTGGATAGTGAATAATAAATAGTGCATTCAGTCTAATTACTATCACCCCCGCCAAATAAATAATAGTAGAAATCGTGTCTCTGTGTGAGAGTGTGTGTACATACATGTACACACACATACCATAAAAATTTACAAAATATATTTTAAGATTCTATTAAACCAATTAGATAGGTTTAATGATATTATGTTTTTGAATGCACGTACAAAATATATTGTATGTGATTTTATAATATATATTATTCAAAATATTAACTTCTGATAAATAAATTATTGTGTTACCAGGATTATGTATTATTTTCATAATAATGTATAGTACAACACGTATTTTTTTGTAAGTTATACACGTTTATGGTAAAAATTAGGCATATTGTTTATGGTGACAATGGGTTATGTAACAAAAGTTTTTTCTGTAGGTGCCTCAGTTACCTGCACATTAATAGTTTTTGCCTGGTTTTTACTGTATGTGTGTACTCAATTTGAATATCTGTTAGAATTATGATGATTATAGATTATTGTGTGTCGCGAAAATGTTTTGTGCCAGTCTAACCTTGAAGACGCTGTAGTTTCTTGCAACATGTATGATTTGTAGAGATGGTGAAATTTCGCGAATTCTATTATTTCTGCATATTCCTATGCATGCTCAAGCTTGTATATCCGTTCATTGTCTGCTGTTCCACTGAGTAGCAGCTAGTGGACAAATGATCGGGGCTTGAATATGCATAGGCTATTTGATTCTAGCATGCAGGTCATTGAATTCGCGAAATTTCACCATCTCTAATGATTTCGTGATATATGTCTGACACAACGTAGAGGTCTGCCGGCTAATTATAAGCATAACATATTACAATAGAAGGATTATTAATGGTTCAGTCCATTAGGGTAACAGTTCCATCAAGCGAATGCCAGTAATCTTCTGGTAAGCTGAACGTACGTTGAAACTCAGCAAAGTCAAGTTTTCCCGCGGTAAATCATCATCTCTAATGTTGATGTATTTCATTATTAAATAAATTCTGTAATTGTGAAGCACAGTTCTTATTTACATGTTGCCAGACTTGCGTGAGCCAAAAAAATAAAATGAAAGGTATATTAAATGCTACTGAAATGCAATAATGGGCCTGTAGCTCAAGGAAAAATATATCTGCACAGCAGACAACAAATTAGTGGCTTAGTAAAAAGTGATTATTGCCTAAGCGCAAACAATAAACAATTGTTTTAAATACACAATAAAAAGTTTGGAGCACCTATATTTACACTGTACTACTACCAGAGCATCTTAATCAAGACGTTACAGATATGTTTATACATTCAAATATGTATTATGATTCTCATCAATAATATCAAATTACGCCTTTTAATTTATAATGAAAAAGTGTTGATGAAAAAACCAAACAATGCAGTTTACACGACTGGTTTCCAATTTAGCTTAACCACATAAGTATTTTCTTACAGCTTCGTGCTTAACTTTTCAGAACACAGTACTGAAATATCTCCAGTAGATTATGAAGTTAGCTACAGTTATTAAAAACAAGCAACATTTCTTACAGTAGAGAAATACTGTCTTGCATTCCTTGAATTAGTAAGAACAAGCCAACAGAGATGTTTTGAAAATAACAATATTTAATGACATGTTAAAATAAGTATTTTGAGACTGTTAAGAATGTAATTGAGATCGTACGGACCACTACTGCAGTTTGTGTTGTCCTTGTAGTAAAAATAAGCATGAATGTCTTAAAACATTAGTAACGTGGTAGTTAAAAGTCCTGATTTTGAGAAAAACAACCTACATGTTATTCTACCTTTAAGAGTTTCCTTATACTGAAATTGTTTTCATTCGTAAGAAAAAAAATACGAAAAAAACACTGCTGGAAAGGAAAAATTCACAGAGTAACTGGTAATAAAAGTTGTACACAATTTTTCCCTTTATTTTATAAAAAAATAGAGTATGTTGTACATGAACAACATTACATTACCTTAGCACTGTTTAGTACACATTTGCATTACACTCAAGTGGCTGATTAACAGGTTATTTTTGTAATGTACATGATAGTGCGTAAAACACATCATTTCTGATTGTTTGTTGACGGTGAAGATGCTTGTTCTCATTCATTATCTGAAAAATAATAAAATAATGAAGTAGCCACCCATAATTAGAATTACATGTCAAATACATAGACAGCAGTTCTTTCCCGCATCGGTACACAAACGTTTATTCTGAAATAGCGTACTCATGATATAGGGCCTATTTAATTTGGTCACATTTGTTTCGAAATTAAGAGACATAGAAATAATTTTCTGTATTGTCGTATTTATTTTACGGCTGCATACTACGCATGATACCTAAAATAATAGTTTTTTTTTTTTTTCATTTGTTTGGGAACATTTAAAACAAGGATACTTACAAAAAGTTATTAACTTTCCCCATTAGCACATTTTTGTCAGAGCAAAGTGTATAGATTTATGGTGATATTTAGAATGTGTATTGATGTACATTTAAGATTAAAATAAAAAGTAAAAAATAGTTAGGAAAGCTATTATTAAAAAACTTAAAAGATAAATTGCAAGTGATTAACAAGCTAAACATTTTGTGATATTTATTTTCAAGTGTACATCAATCAACAGAGTAGAGGGAAAATTTTTTGCTTGATATATTTTCAATTCTCATATAAAATTTTTAAATTGAATATGTTACACGTTATAAAAGCATAATTTAACAATAAAGAAGAAAGTAAATTAAATGTAATTATGTTTAATTATTAACACAGTGGCTTTTGTCTAAACTGTAAAGATTTTTAGAAATTGGTACCTATAATGAATAGTAAATTTTGCACAAACTTGTGCAAACTAGGTAGGACAGATTTTTAAGTTTTGATGAATTACCAGTAAATCGTATCACCCTTATTTGCAATTTTCACTGCATTACAAAAATTGTCATATCTTGCTTACAGAGCATACAATCTCTCTGAAATTTTTAAAGTAAATTTATCAAAGTATGATAAAAAATGGGACTTCCATACAAGGCAGCATTAAGGCATTAAGCCGTAGAAAATTTACATAACTTATAACCTATTTTAATAAATTTTTGTGCAAAAAAAATATTTTGTTTTAAAAAATATTTCATTTACCAAATCTTAATTAAATGCCTGCTATAGATGTACGTACGCTTGCCCTCCCAGTTTGTCCTCATACATAATGAACTTGGAGGGATGGTGTGTTATGTGCGTGTGCTTTTTGGTGAGAAGCGAGTAAAGTTAAGATACCACATATGTCTGTGTGTGTGTGTGAGAGAAAGAGAGAGAGAGAGGTTGAATATGGGCTTCTGATGACATAATAAATTATGTAAGAAACCTAAGAATTTATTTTTTAGTTTCTAAGTATTTTACTTTGCCAATTAGCCTACTTAATATTTGTTAAATGAGTAGAACAACAAGGACAGTAATGGTATCTTTCTAAACTTGACTACCAAATTCCTGTTTGGGTATCAAATACGTCGTCTTTGGAAAACTCATACTATTATTTTTAATGTTTACATACCCGCAAGGATTCTTGAAAACACCGAAAGATTATGCAATGTTGTTCTGGACGGTTTACAATCATTGACAGTACAAATTCCAATGAGCAATTTCTTGAAAATATCTGCAGCCTCATTCATAACTTCACCCTGAAACAATTGTAAGAAAAATATAAATGAAATAACATAATAACAACAACAACAGGTATGACTGAGAAACAATTGTTGTAATTTCATGACCTAACAATATAATAGCATTATTTGATGCAAAGAAGCAGTACCGGTAACTTCAAAGTTTCGTCACTAACTTAAAGTTAGAATTTTTCTTTTTAAATCGAGTTATAAATATACAAAACCTAGATATCTTATTTGTGGAACTTGGTTTTGCAATGCGTGTGTATACAGCCGGAAATTTTCTAGTCTACAATTTTATTTAAAATTGAATACATACATTTAATTTTGTTTAGATTATGTTTTTAATAATTTATGATAAGGAAGAATGCCAACCAAGTCCCTACATTTGTTTATTACATCTACTAATTTAGTTTTTTATACAATACGTACGACTATTTTAATCTACAAAAATCACATGAAGGGAAGATAAAAATATAGGTTAAACAGAAATTGTCCAAAATCAATCCTTGTAATCATTCGTAAATCTCACTGAGGAAATAAGCCTACCATTTATGTATATTTTCTAGGACTGTAGAATGTAATCTAGGTGTACCATGCCATTGAAATGGTGTTTGTCTAGCAAAGTCATAGGCCTAAGGCCTAATACAAATATTATGTAAGTTACGCTTTCATTTTACATACCTGTTGAATCCGAATGGTTATAACAGGGCTAAAACAGTCTGAACTAAGACTTTCACCATTAAGTATATTTCTTGTTCGTACGTCCACAAAATTGAACAAAGCGACAGCCTGCATTAGAACACTGGTGGAGGCGCGATCCGAAACCCTAACCTCTCGCTGCCTAAGCGAGGCTCACAGCTACCTTCTGCTCACCCCTACCTACTACTCACCCCTACCCACCCCTCATCACATCCACCACCCGCTTCGGGTACTTACATCCCAAACCATTATTTAACCGCTCTGCATCCGTTTTCAATCCCAGGGGCTTTGTAGATGTAGATAGTGTTATAAAATTTAGTAGTATTTTGTATTGCCACATTAATTCTTCTACGTGTACCGAAACCGTGAAAATGCTTCTTCCTTCATTGTTACAATGTTAGCATAATGCATATTTAGGAACGCAACATTGGTTCAAGGACAGCCACAACAGTTTCAGTGTTCATCTGTGACCTACAGCTTAACATACCATACTAAATAAATTAAACGTGAAATATATACAGCGCATTTCCGTGCGAGATAAGATCAAACGGTGTTTGCCTCAGAAAACATTATATTATTATTTTTTATATTATATGCGTATTGTTTTTAGCTAGTTTCTGAAACGTGTACTTGTTTTCATCATTCTTTACTAATAATACCAGCTGGATTGCACGAGAGTTTCAAGATTTTGATAGCGTCTCGCACGGGTCTTTCTCATGTAATTGATATTGTCGCACATACTGACTACGTAATCGATTACGATACATTTTATATTTTCTTACTTTCACGTCTGATTAGAATGTATCCCATATGCACATGCTACGTGTTTTCATTATTTCAAGATGATTTACTTTTGAAGACAGCACAATTGTTAAGTGCAGTAATTTATTAATTTATAGTACTGAACGTTGGACTAGTCTGCTTTTGACGAGTTACTTTTTTTGAAACGAGCCAGGCAGCAATTTTGCGACAGCAGCTGCAAAAATCGGTGCGCTTCCCAATGAAGCATGTCTTAACAGCATTAACTTCAGTAAAGAGCAGCCATAACACTTGAGCATCTACGCGGAGCGTCAGGAAGTAACACAGACACGAATACCACCTTTTTGCCGCTTTTATTCTTGATGTATGTTGTTGGCCATCCACCTACAGGCAAGGTTATGATTGCGAAGTTTTTCGTTCCACAAACTGGTTACTTGACTTTAAATGAAAAGTATTTAGATGGGTGTTTAGGCAACAATACTGACACTCAGCACGCTGTGAACATGAGGATATCATGAGTACTACGAGGACTGGCATTTTAGCACTTGTTCGACACGTGTAATAATTTTGTGTAGTTGGTAATTAATTAATGTTGATAGAAGTACCGAGTGAGGTGGCAAAATGGCATCACCTTGGACTAATATTCGTGAGAACCCGGGTTCGATCCCCTGCTGCAGCCATCTTAAAATCGGTTTTTCACAGCTTCCCGAAATCGCTTCAGGCGAATGCTGTGATGGTTCTTTAACAATGTCCGTGGCTGACTCCTCTCCCAGCTCCTGTCATTACATAGCGAGTTGTGTGTCACCCTCTATAATGAACTCGCTGTCGACGAGACGTAAAACCTAGTTACCTTAGTTAAAAGTATGAAATAAACGTATTAGCTTGAAAAATTCCTTGTAAATTGAATTAGGGGCGCCGTCTACAAAAATCGTGAATAGACGTGCAGACCTTCAACAATCCTGATTTTATTCGGAAACCATTCCACGTGTTGTCACGCGGTTAGGCTACGAAAAGCATTTAAGGCTCCTTACACAGGCCTATTTATTTGCCACACACTACTTTCGTTTCTAACAAGTATTTTTTTGGGTGCGAAAATGACTGAATTGGGACTTTACACGGCGATTTTTATGTAAAAGTTTTCATTTTCGGAAGCCTCTGAATATAATAGGCCTGTAGAGTGAACCTTTATCTTTCGTAGCGTGCAATAAAAATACAGTGTTGTCGCTGAAAGTCCCATAGTAAAAACGGTTCGGCGGAAACCTTGCACGCTGGTTCAGCGCTTGGCTCGTAGAGGCGATGTAGCATTTGATGCGCGCTTCAAGGTCGACCTTATATCTCCGTCATTTCTGAGCCTCTAACACGCAGGTAGACGGCGCCCTTAAGAGCCTCACAGTTTGAGTCAAATTTTCAATATACTACAACAGAGGACACCTTTACTTGAATTACTCTTTTGAATTTGTTTTCAACAAATACTCGTGTGTAAATTTCTATTACTGTTAGGGCTTCTAAAATAAATAAGCAGCTTCGTTATTCAGATGTATACTTTACAAACAATTGCAGTGGCAACGTCTTACTTAATTTCTTAAGCTCAGTTAGTCACTTATTGTACAACTTTATGCTAGCAATGTGTATAACTTACTTAGTTGCTTTAAGCCTTTTAAATAGTTCTTAAACTTAGAATTCTAAGCGTAAAATTAAAAGTTTATTTTTAACAGTAAAATTATGAACGGACCATTTTTTTCTGAAATACTGTTGGGGTAGCATTCCTTAAGAAATTTTAATGTGTAATAATTTTCTATGTATATATTATTATTTATTGAATAAATACTATTTGGGCATTTTTATTACTGAAAATTGTTTCACGTTTTAACTTCGTGGCTTTAAGTTCTGTAAAGGCAGAGATTTAAAGATGTAGACGAAGAGACCGAAAGAAGTAACGGTAAACTGCGGAAAGGCGATGCGTTGCTTTTCGTAATGTTGGCAACAGAAGTCAGGCCTCTGATTACCGCAATGGCCACTAGCACTTTCACTGTACCTTGCTGAGCTAGCGAGAACCACGCACTTCCGCCTGCACATGACTGGTGCTTGCACTGTGGTCAGGCTGGCATGGATGAGAACCAAACTTCCGTGGACGTAGCACGTGAGTTCCGGTTCCACGGATACCTTCTGGACGCCGCTCAAGTCTGCCAATATACGCTTGCGCTCTCTTTTAAACCATTGGCGTTATGGGTGTACACGAGACGGTTTGCTGCCACGTACATTAAGCCCCTGATACAGGCCATTTTTGTGCGGATGTTGCGACAGCCCTATTTCTAGTCACCAAAAAAATTGATGAAATAAAATGAATGAAAATTGTTGCAAGTGTTGCGATTGTGTTGTAAAGTTAACGAATTTAATTAATTTCGCTCTTAAATTATCGTAGACAGTGATAAACACAGTAGATTTGTCATTCTGTTTGTGAATTCAATTGTATTTCTCTAAAACCTTTGTGTAGTAATTAGACTAACTCGTATGACAGGCACAGTGATTTTGATTACAAATTACCACGTTTAAAATTGAAATGGTGAATTAAAAAAAACCCAAGTCCATAAAATTAAAGTTGTTCAGGAAAATGGGTGGAAAATTGTATAAGAACTAGTTGATCTGCTGGTCTCTAATGCAGCATCAAAAGAGATATTGTAGCGTTATTCTAATCATTCAACGAAACAAATTTCATATGACAATATGCAGTAATAATACAATTTTGGTAAATGTAAATACTTGGATAGTTTTTGAAATCATAGTTCCAGTTCTCCTAAGAATAATGTCTTAACTCCTCAACTTCAATTAGCCTGCAATACATAGGACAGGCTCTAATTAAACCTAAATTCCAGCAATAAGATGTAGGCGTTTCTACTGGATACGGTATATCGCATAACATAATTATGCATCTTACTGCATAATATCTTGTCTTTATCAAAATTTTAATGTTTTGGGGGTATCACACAGAAAAACGAATTCATATACTAACATAATTATCACTGAAAATATTCACTTCACATATTTAAAGACCACACACACACACACACGAACAAACACAAAAACACCCACATCCATATATATATGTATATAATTTATATATTTATTTACATACATATATGTAAAATAAACACACAAATTTTTTGTTGCCCCATACATTGAATTTTTAGTGGTAAAGTAGTAATTACATAGAAATCTGTCAATTTAGGAACTCAGGAGCATGTAATTCACAATCATGTTTGTTTGGAGATAACACCGTAAAACCTAACGTATATGTTAGTTATTAGTCACATGTTATCGATTTTAGATACTATATAAAGATTGCTTCGTTACCCTTTTCAGACATGGTGCGTCCCATTGCGAAATCTCTGACGCCTCTAAGTGGGACTAGGTGATGAAAACAAATGTCTTATTTCCGACGCGTTTCTTTTGAGTTTACAGCAGTTCTGTGACCAAGGCTTAAAGAGAAGGTACAAATTAAGATTGTACTTCACCTACAGCTAGGCAATTTCCAATGAAACGTAACCTCTTAACTCTTGGCCAGTGTGAGCGGAAGTCACCGCCTTCTCGCCACAAAACTGTTCAAGGTAAAGTCATGCTGAGTCACATCCTCCATTAGATATATTTGTTCATCGCCACTGTCGGTTCATGAATGAAGTAACATAGAGCAGGTGACCTTAACAGCAGCAGTAGTCATAAACCAATAATTGTGAACGTGCAATACTGTTATTTTATGTTATCAGACTGTAATCAAAACAACTGTAGGCTCCCTCAACTTCTCCCGTTGGCCGACAATGATCTGTCCTTGCACGGAGAACACTTCTGGTCAGTAGTTAAACGAACGACGAGTAACCAGCTTAGGTAAAGCGACCACACACGTCAATCATAGGTATGTACACTGGTATTTACAGACCCGTGGATTATAATATGCTACAAAATAATAACGCAAAATTTACATGTAACTACCGATAAATAAACAAAGAATTACACAGCATTATTGTGCTTACCCTTAGGATTCTTGTACTCAGTACTTCAAGTATTCTACTTGAGTATAGATTCAAACTGTATTCAGTACGATGTAGAGAGAAAACGAATACAAAACATGTATGACATAAAGTTCTAAAAATCAAATCAATAAAAATTAATTAATGAAAATAATTTTTTTAACCTTCAGAGCCAACTTAGTTTGGCACATTTGCTCTTTTTCCGAAGAACTGTATTATTTACTTCAAAAATGTATCCCATTGGTCACTTAATAGTAATTTTAGGCGTGCCCCACAGTGTAGCTGTGGCTAGGCACGGCACAACCTCCGATACCCCAAAGCCGGGTGGTTTCAAATTGCAGTTTGGTAATTACGTCACATAATGCAGGGTGCTACTGAACAACACCGACAAACTCCGACAGGTGATTCATTATGAAAAAACAAGCAGAAATTATATTTTGAATTTTTCACCTAAACTTAATATTAAGGGTGTACTCAGTCTCTGAATATCATAATTTATAATCGTATTCCCCAAAATATCCTGAACTAAATTACACAAAAAAAAACAATATTTTCATCATTGCTTAATGTTGTTGGGACCTTCAATCTAACAGCAAATACAACTTGGTACTTTCTACCTTTATGAAAATAATAAGGGGGGGGGGCTATTGAATACAACTTTTTTGCCGTCAGGATTTTCGAACATTTGAAGATGGTTTATTGAGAAATGAGACATGTGTAACAAAAAACGTACACTTGTTGCAATAGTCTAGGACATGCCGGTTACGCTAAAAAACAATTGAATATTCGCGCCTAGAGCAAAGGCAATCCTGCGAACATCCATGTTATGTGTGCAGCGTATAGACGACGGTGGACATTCGCAGAAAACAACAAGTGCAATACTGTTAAAGTCGCAGATCAGCTTGTTTCTAGTATTCTGCGTACATATAGTAGCAGTTGTGAACGAAAATGGTACGTCCCAGGCAGCTTGAACATGTGTAAATGTATTCTGTTCGTCATACTGATAATAAACCAAGCACGAATAACTTCGTGATGTAACACTTGAAAGAGAAAATAATAGTACAGTGTCGGTATCAATGTTGTTCCACCAAAGTTTGACAGCACAACCGCCCCAGCGGTCTGATGGTTACGATGCTTGTCTCCCTACAAGGCGATACGGTTTTGATTACCGCCGGGGGTCACCAATTTTCACATGTGGTAATCGTGCCCGTACAATGACGTTGGCCGGTGGCTTTTATCTTGGATTTCCCATTTTACTTATCCTCCTTTCCCAGTGCAACTCCATGTTCACACCATGTAACCCCTCTTTGGATCTCATAATCTTAAATGTTATGATCCGTCAGAATTTCTTCATTCATTTATCAGTATTCCTACAAGGAATCCTTTATGCTTGTTGCTGATACTGATGTCATAAAAACGCTTTTAGGTCTGTTGTTTTTTGTGGCTGTTAATGTCTTTACTTTTTTAATTTCATTACTTGCGAGCATTACAGTGGTATGAATTGATATAACGTAATACTTTGCTTTTTAAATGCAGCTCACCCACGATTGCAACCCTCACAACTACTGTACGGAGATGAGGAGAAGACAAGGCTCAGGAATGCGGCTGGGAGTGGGGACAAGCAGAGGGCTATGTGTAGAGCCGGTGATTTTTGGTGAAAAGAATTATGCAACATTTTGTGTCAATACCTCACGCTCACATCTGCACCTCGGCTTCGTGGCTATTGGCAGAGTGTATTACTGCAGAGGCGTGCTTCATTTGACTGTGCCAATGAGGATAAGGTTACTGCGACACCGCACGTTTGTGATTTGCGAGTAGATACTCAAGACGTTGAGAGTTAAACACAGTGTTGTAAAACTTATTATTTTAGTAGGTTTCACACATGATTTATAGTGTTGGGTGGCTGTAGCCAGAGGTGGGCACTTTATACTGAAACAAATAATGTGGTTGTGATAAGGGCGAGGGTTACGGTTAAATGATATTTATATTAATATAATTATTGTGGCTTTACTGTACATAATTAAGTTACAAAATACTGCACGGTTGTACTGCATATTTTAGATAGGAGGGGAGCGGCTGTTTAAATAATTATGTTGGTCTACGCTATGATGGGTGACCCTTTGGACACCTTAGACCTCACCGTTAGCATGATACCGGAGGCTGATGATGATTGCGTCAGCTATCGACGGACGGCGGCACGTCGTGGGTCTCGACCCAGGACCATCCTGGTGAGGTGGTGATGGCTGGAAGGCTTGAAGGAGACAGACCCCGATTCCCTCGATACATTACATTATATTGTCACACTTCAGTGCAGGTGGGGAGAATCGCTGAGGTCCTTGTCTTGTGCAACCCCTGACCTGATTGCACTGCCGTCGTCTCTAGCCCGTCCTCCTGGCGAGGTTCTTGGTAATCATAACAACAGCCAATCACTGACCATTAAGCAGAACTGCAGATGTTCATGTGAGGCATTGAAACAAAATTTCGCATAATTATTTTCACCAAAAATCACTGGCTCTAGCTATGTGGCCCCAACCACCACCCTACCGCTCTGCCGTGCCTTCTCAGCTCTCTACTGTATGTGTGCATGTGTACTGCAAGTAGCCTACACTGCTAGACACACTGTCTGTTACGCACGCATACTACATCTTTTAGTAGTTTTGGCGAAAATGGTTTATTTCGACAAGACTAAGTTCTCTGAACGATTTTTGTATTTGGAATAACATAGTTGTAATTCCAAACACAAAAACATTTTCGAGAGATTAGTCTTGTCTTGCGTACACACTACAGAGTCTATGGCAGTCAAGAAGTGACAAGCAGCAGGCTCCCGATGCAGTGTTGCCACGTTCAAGACTCCGACCTTGTACTGAAGACGGCCATCCTGGTGTCAATAACATCTCGGAGTTTGTTCGGATGAATATAGGCCAGTGAATTCAAACCTGTAGCAAAACAATAACGTGAATTTCGCACGTCTCTGGATACATAAAGTCACACAGAACATTATGTTAAGGGCATGACCCAACATTCCTGTTGCTTTAATGATAATTATTTTTTCATTCTTAAATGAGAGCTGATACCAAAAAACTGTTGCACAGTTTTGTTTTCAAATGTTTCACTATGTAGTCCGATTTGTTCTAGGCAAATTTTATATAGATTTGGCTAGTTAGTTCATTAATGGGTACTTTGTTATTTGCATAATTCTCTCAAACCATTGTGTATTTCTCCTTTAAAAAAATTGTTTTTTATCATTGTATGTATTGTTTTAACAAAACTTTGTAGACGATTTTTGATATCTGCTCTAGTTTACGATTAAAAAAATTACATTAAAATCAGTTTAAATGACGGGTAATAAAGAGAAAGAAGGAGACTTGTCACGTAAAAAAACGCCGTAAAATATGTGTCATAACGAGAGTAACGAGTTTGAAATCTCGGAACGGTAAATGTTTTCCTGAAATGAAACTTTATCTGAACGCCAGCAGAGAGATGACGCAGCCGTTTACGAGGCGCGCGCCCCAGGGAATTAACCACCGCATGGTTGCATGTAGTTCTGCCGAAAGTGTGAGCGACACGACTAGTGCTGCATGAGTTAGTGGGCGACTAAACAACCAATGCTGTGACTCACATCCTGCTAGTGGTCCCGTTACCTTATAAACGAGTGTAGTATATTCTTTACAGTTACCCTTTTATATCACCGTCTAGCATTTGCTTTATTCTTTGGATGGCACTGCCCAATAGCGAAAATAAAAATATTTTTATATCGAATATTGTTTAACTAATACTCATTTATTTCGGTGACATTTCTGTTAACTATTTTTATACCCTGTTTCTTACGCAATGATAAGTTAAAGTATATATTGCAATGTTTTAATATTTAATGTAATAAAACCAATACACTACTCACGACAAAGATGCCTGAATTCATTTAATACAATCTCTTATATAACAACGGAAAATACTAGCGAGTTTTAAATATGTTTTAATATGGCGTTACCTTTTCCTTAAAATTGCAGTTTCTTTAAATGCAATAACATTTCTACGGGTCCATTAAAGTATTCGGTCAGTAATTTTATGTACGAATTTTATTCGTTTTTAACAATTTAAATCTTGAAGACGAGTTCGTTTTAACCTAAGCTATGTTTATACAAGTAAAATTTTAAGTTGGAATGTTAGTACTCAAAATCTACTGGACAATTTTTGATTGTGCTATAAATCACTGAAATGGAAACTCGACCAGTTAAAAGAAGGAATAATAATAAGTTTCGCAGTCAAACAATTACAACATTGATTTTGAACTTTTTTTTTCGCTGAATGTTAATAATAGTATTTAGACGTAGTTTTGTTTAGTAATGGGTAAAACTGCACTTTATCTACAATATTACCTTTGAATACCAAGAGCCCTATGAATCAGGCACTATACTCATCCATTCTAAGGTTGCAGCTAATTCACCCAAGTGAATGTCAATAACATTTTTTTCAAACCGTAAATTTCATTTGAAATATTGAAAAATACAAGGTAACTATGCTATGGCACAATTACAATGTGAGGAATCAAGATACAATTCAATTGCTTTGATTTATTTCGTTAGCAATTTTTATTTCTGCTGCAACCTTAGAGTGGACAGAGTATAGATGCCGCGACTGAGATACTGGAGCCGGGTAGCAGTAAGATCTTCCTACAGGATCTTAAGAAGGTGCGATAGTCACTATCTTAAATTTTTGTATTTTATGTCATAACTTTTTCATTCGGGTAAATTTATAGCACTTTAACCTAACTGAAAAATAGAATACATACTGATAGAATTTAAGACATCGTAAATCATTGTTTGCCGTTACGGTAGTTGCAGATCCATCTGTAGTTAAGAAATTAATAAGAATTTTCAAACTGTAATTAGATCTGTAAAAAGAGCAATGGTAATCAAAGATTTATGATGTTCAAAATTCAATCAATATATGTTCTCTTCTGCAGTTAGGACAAAGTCGCATAAATTTGCCCATTTGAAAAGGTTATGACACAAAATACAAAAGGTCAAGGTGATGACAACTGCTCCCACCGGTGTTTAAAGTGCGATAAAATAATGATTTGTATGTATTTGAAAAATTGTCAGTTTTGTAGACGATGCCTGTAAGTACATGATATTCTTACGAAACTATTTTAGCTCTCATAGTTTTCTCATACCGTCATAGTCAAAATTTGTATGTTCTGCTGTCACGCAAATAGTGAAAATCACCTGACATACTTACCAAAATAATTCGCTGTGAGCTTATATTCCATGAGCTATGCAATAAAACATTTAAATAACCTACAACTTAATATTTTGAATAAAAAAATCGCAAAAGTACCGAAAAAGGTTGCGAATTCACACATTTTTTTTTAAAATACGAAAACGGTTCGCGGAATTTTCTCTAATGTTTTATTACATTGCCCATAGTATGTTATTTCACGTACAATTGGTTTTCACTATTTGCATGGCAGCAGAACTTGCAAATTTTGATTTTGACGCACCGTTATGAGAAAACTACGCAAGCTTAAATTGTTTCGTAAGAGTTAAATGTACTCGCAAGAATCGCCTGCAAAACTAATACTATTCCATATCAACATAAATATTAAATTAGAACTTTACCGCACTTGAACACCCTTAAGCGGTGACCCTACTATTTTATTTATTAAAAGGCGTGTTAAAGTCTAGTGCATGCTTCACTATTTTTGTTTTACGTTTCCTGTTTATATATTTTTAACGTGACAAAAGTCTAAAAAAAAACTGTTTCGGGCAATTTTGACGTGCCTCGAAATCATGTTTCTAAACGTGATATCTAAAAAAAAAAAAATAGAGAAGAATAGTTTCAAATGTGTTTTCGTAGATACAAATATTGAACTCGTGTTTAGTAGTATCCCTTAAAAATTTTTTCTCCTAACACGCTGCAGCACTGTTAATGCGCTAGTTGTATAGAGCTCTTAAGGGCTTGTTCCCGGTTTTTTTTTTCAGACTGGTGCCAATAACTCAAATATTTTGTAACCAAAAATTTTTAAAAAAATTCGAGTCAATGTGCAATCACACGATGCACAATACTGTGGATGCGTTTTTTTTTTTTTAATAATGTCCCATTCGCCAGCAAAAAATAATAATTTCCTTCATTTTTGCTTATTTTCTCGACGAAAAACGTGGTACTTTGGGTAATGAAATCTAAAAAACCGTTCAGTATAATCCTACAAAAAAATTCAGCTACAAATTATAACATATAAGTGTCAAAACTGTGCAGCGGAATTTTGATATGAGTATTAGATAGCAATAAAAAAATTTTTTTCGAAATCACTGCAAAACTGCATAACAAGGCCTTAATGAATCGGAATCCGGGTATATGTGTGAGAGAATACTAGTGGACGATTACCGTAGCTGCTGAGATTCTCTACGTGCTTTGGTTTACTGTACCAGTACAATATGTCGCTTTTTTCCGAACTGGAACTAATTAAATGGTGTTCCTAACAGCAACTACCTTTGCCACGGTTACCGCCTGTAACTTTCGTCATTTTAATAGTAACTACTCGAGCCATAAGACGCTTCTTCCTGTTTAATCTCTCGCTATTTCGAAGTATTCTTCATATTCTGTGTCATCATAGACACTTTCAATAAACAACTGTTAGTGAAGTTTTTATTGTTACGTGAGCGTGTGGCAAACCAACCTTCTCGTGAATGACATAAAAGATGCTATTTAGGAAGTAGGATTACTTAACGTGGGTTATGGTCACTATGTGTATTTATGTAAAATAAATTAGCTAAGTCAAATTTTGAATATAATGTCCTTGCGATAGCAATTATGGTGCGCGATGTAGTTTTTTCTTCCAATACCAATTTTAATTTCTACTCGGTTTGGTTTTGTTCTACTAATAAATGTATGAATAAGCATACCATTTCGCGGAGCAAACCAAATGAAATATAGATCATAGCATACACACACAATACCTAAGTGTTGGTGTTATACAATGTACTATAATAAAATCAATGTACAGTTTTCAAAAAGTCAAAAGTGTAGAGTATTAGCTGTGTAGTTAAAAAAAAATGCTAGTTGATTTTGGCGCCAATCAATGAATGTTGAGTATTATCCAGAACGTAGAATAATATCCGGGACGTTAGGTAGTATCCGGATGTTTGATAGTATCTTGAATGTTGAATGGTGTCCAGGATGCATGATAGTATCCAGAATGATGGACAGTATCCAGAATGATTAATATTATACATATTGATGGCTGGTACTCCAATTGTTGATTATTATTCATATTTACTGAGAGTATTATGGTGGTTCGATATTATTCACACTAAAATATAACATCCAGATACTTTAATATGATCAAGGTTCTTGGGATATAATACATAACCCTAGTAACGAAGAAGTCATAAGGGATTTAATGTTCTGATTAATGCTTTTTTCTGTGGGATCTTGCCTACTTAAGGGCATTGGTGCTAGGAAAACACATAATTGTTAATCTGTACATGGTGCCATTAAGAATGGCCACAAGCCAAGAGTCTTGACAACTAAACTGGTAGTTACAACTACATTCTTGAAGCATTAGTGTGGATTTTATAAGTGAACATACACTTTCAGAATGCCTGCTTCAGAACACGTGTTTTATGTCGCATAGCAATCTGTAAACGAGAGAATGAAAATACATTTTAAACACTTATTTTCGTATCCTTAAAAGGACAATCGAATTAGATTTTTTTTTACAATCGCTAAAGTATAAGAGTTAGACTTTCAGTACAAATAGTACAAATAGTTAAAAAAAAGTTATTTGTAATCTTGGTAACTCTCCCATAAGCGAGCTCAAATTGTTCAAGACCGTACATAAAGTATTCGTTGATTTTACATACTGATATTGAGGAATGATTTGTTACTATTGCTAAAAACTGTCATGTAGAAACTATTTATAAAGTTGCGCATTGTTAGATGGCCCTGCCCAGTTGAAGCTCGTCATTTCGAATTAATGTTTGTAAACTAATTGAAGCTGATCACCATCATAAACGTCAACAAGTTTGTAAAAGTCGGTATAGGAAAACAAAGAGACAAACAAGGAAAATATTTTACCAACTTTGAGGAAGATAAACATTAATATTTTTTACGCTTTATCGATATCACAGTCATTGTAAACAGAACCAGTGGATTCAATAAACAGAAATATATATGGGAATTATCCAGGGCTTGTATTGAGATTATCCTAGCAACAGTTTGGAGTGATTTTAGAAAATAACGGAAAATCAAAATTAGATCGGATCGATAGATAAAATAACGATTCAAGGGCCTCTTAAATAAATTTACAATGTTTAAGCACTGTGCCACCGAGCTCTGTGCCGATTTCAAACTAACCACTACACCTGGATGAAACATTTTTCATATGATATTTGTTGTGCCAAAATTTCGCGCCAAAAGACCTATGCTTAAGACATGTGTCGCAATGGCACAATATTCGCTCATACGTTATATTTTGTTCTGGATTGAAGTTTTTTAGTTTTTACATACTGACTTCTGTAATTACGATAACACATATCTCAGTTATTAACACTACTTTTACGGGATTTTTGCACAAACCCAGCGCTGGCGGACATATCACCGGGTTTGTGGATAGAGCTTAATGATTCGATCTTGCATAGGTGAGAGAACAGAAGGATCAAACTCTATAGATCGATGCGAAATCGATATAATGGGACGGTCCATTTCACGCAATTTTCGTAGAGTAAAGCAGTACCTAATGATATACGAGTTATACATTTTAATACGTTTGCTAAAATGAAACGAAATATGAATTCTAATAGGTACGTACGAGAAAGTGAATTCCAGCAATTCTGAGACTATTAACTGTCTCGGGTACGTTTCTTTTATTTATGTTTTTTTTGTTCTGAATGCATTAGCATTTTCGGTCTTTGTTGATGATAGTGCTTGAAAGTTGCTACGTTGTAGAGTTCTTTGTAGATAAGTTGTTCTGTTCTGGAATATATATATATATATACATATACGCGTGATTTTTAAAAATCCAATTCGTAGTTTGATTATTTTTCATAGTCACACCTGTGTTTGTAGAACTGCAGGTTATAATCGAATCTAATCGTTGAATAGCATAGCCCAGAAAAATGGTATAGAGACATGTCTACACTACCGCGAGTAGTGCTTGCGTTGCGGTGATTGGTCAGACTGTAGTATGACCTGGTTTCTATTTTAAATAATCAGTGTTATGATGATGTTAAAGAGAATCGGTGCATAATGAACAGTAACTACATGTGGTGTCTCGTAGCGTGCCCACTGTGGCTACCTGCTTGTAGTTGCGTGCCCTGACCACAATGTTGCTAGCTCGTACCACATTCATCAGGCTCCTATAGGTGGTTCACGGTAAAGTGAGCACTCTCGAAGACTACCTTAACTTCAACAATAATTTTAAAATTTTATTTAATGCAACCTCACGCTTTAGTTTTTGGTTATGATACCTCGATTATTGCTTCGATTGATTTGCTTTTATTAACAAGTGGCAGGAAATTATAATTTTTATCAAAGAGAAAAAGTAACTAGGTGATGAAAAGTGCTCTCTTTATCTCTAACCATCTATATCAGGGTTTTAGCAGTTCATGCAAAATTCCAGACCACCCACTACAGAACACGTGTTTAATGTTACGCCATAATCAATTGGAGGAAAATAAAAACAAAAGCTTATTAAGTTACTGTCGTTGAGGTACTTATATTTATTATTTGACTTATCGCCAGTGGTCTAGAGCGAAACGATGTTTTGTAATGAAAGTTTCCATTTTTATGGGGAAAAAATATTTATTAGTTATTTTAATATCTCCGTGGAAAATCCATTTCAAATTTGGTTCCGTTTACTTCAAGTCATTACTAATATCCAGCCCCTTATGGCTCGGCATCCGTCGCCATATCAGATTGTTTCATATTTCGCTTTTCTGAAATTTTGAGTTATCGGTTATCGCTTGAGACGTGAAAATTTAACTTAATTATTTATCGACAGGCTAGAATTCACTGGCCTATGCTCACTGGAGCACACAGTGAAAATACTGTCTCTGAGGTTTAGAAAATTATCGTTCCCGCATTACATCATAGTGGGCAAATTATAGTTGACTTTACATCATTAGTTTCGAAGGTCCTTTAAAGTATGCGACACAATTAGCCGCAGCCAACAGGAGAAATCAGATGAGCTCACAGCAACGTGGAGAGTATTCAGCTGTCAGATAACAACACGAAATTTTCAGGCACTTTCTTAACACTATTCGGTAAGAGCGTGGGGTGGATAAACAAACGCTGAATGTGCTAATAGTAATCTACTGGTTATTGGAAACCAATATGAACAATTACAAAACAAATTAGTTTAGGCAATTATGTTTGCCAACTTTATGAGTAAACATTTACTTAGAGATGCATCTGTTAAATTTACGAATTTTCAGCGTCAGACACTTTTCTTCTGAAATACGTTTACTCGAGAAATGTTTTTGATCAGAGTGTTAAAACATATTTCTCAAGGATACTGTTTTTTTTTTTTTTTTTTTTTTTGCAAAATAACGTTAAAGAACGTACAATTTTAAACTGATGCTTTTAGAGCAGAAATATATAGAATGCTCTCTTCAGAGTTAGTAGGACCTGGCGCAAGAGCTGTGCTGTAGTGTGGTACGACAGTGTTTTTCATGTATAACTATTAAACATGTTTCCAATACCTTTATCTATGAAAATATGACACACTCCAAACTATCGGTTTCAAAATATATATCACTTATTAAAAACGTGATTGCCAGCTCCTAAGAGGAATAAATTGTTTTTTGACTTTTCTGTAGCTGGAAAAATACCAAATTGATATAGACCTGTGTTGGACTTAAACACATACCCTCCATAAATTTAATATCAAGTACACCGTTAAAGTCCCAATTGAAAACTTTCCACGAAAACGTTGCATGCTAGCAGCGTACTGTGTGTTAACTTATCGCCTTCCCTGTTTCTGTACCTCAAACAAAAAAAAAATGTTAAGGTTCGAATAACTGTTTTAAGTTTGCAATTGCTACCCTAGGCACGACAGGGTGTTGAGGGACTAGACAGGAGTAGTGCGGGTTGCGGCAGAGCAGGCGTCCCAGCAGGAAGGCGGCGTGTTTCACTTTCGTGAGGCGGCGCGCGCGGCGTCGTGGTATAAGAGGCGGTGAGGTGGCGGGGGGCAGCTTACTCTCTCCGCGACTCGCGAGTGTGTGTGACGTCCAGTGTCTGGCAGCCGCCCTACAACCACACCACACACCATGAAGCAGATAACACAGGTACGTCTACCCACATTTACACTCTCCACTCACACTAGCTCTACACGTTTTATTATTCTACCTCACAGCACGCCAGCTCTCAGTCCCTGGAGTGTATTCTACAGTAACACAGTAGCAAACACGTCCTAACTTAAGACCTTACTACGGTTAGTTTGTGCATAGGCAAGCTATCGGTCGCGTTTTATTATTTATATATTTAGGAATGAATAACGAATACACCCCAGTGACTCCGAGCTGGCAAGCGGACAGTATTTCCCATGGAATTTTATTTATGTGATCACAGGTAAGTACTTTATAGAAACACTAACGATTTTATTTGTCCAAAATACTGTAACAGGATATTCATGGTAAAATATTAAATAACCGATTTTTAAGACCGTCTCGGTCACAATCAAAAGTTTAATAATATATTTACTTTTGACGTCAAACGTTGAATTTATAGAAAGGTGAAATGTACAGTATGTGTTTGTCCTTTATGCTGCTATGTTAATGTAAACGTTTGGCGGTAATATACAAATTTGGTGAAATGATAAATATGAAATGAGCTTACAGAACGGAGTAAGGAAAATGCAATACATGTAATAATTAGAGATTACATTACCTTTAAATGTATTTTATGAAGGAATATTATATATTAATTGTCGTTATACGTGTCGAAAGACATTTACTTTTAATATCCCTTATTTTCGCTTACAGTTATTAAATATCTTGGAAATATATATTTACTTTATTTTAATAGTTTAATTGATAAAAAAACGTGTAACAGAAAAAGTAAATCCTTAAATAAAATAGTGGCTACTGATCTGAGGCTTTTAATCTACGGAAGCAGTACTTAAAGTATGAATGTCAGCACACTTCAATTCATTTAACTTTTTTTTTTTTTTTTTTTTTTTCGATTCTGAGAACTGTTAATGTACACAAGACGTGTTATCTCTCATAGTGCAAAACAAACTTGATTCTTTATACGGTGACATTTCGTACAAAAATGTCGACAGACATTTTTTGATTCTTGAACATTGACTCAATAACCAAATTTTAAAAAAATGCAAATTACTGAGGTGTCGTTACTGTAAAACATCCGTACTGAAGTAGGATTGAATTCAAAGCATCCAATTATGTTGCCAATGTAAAATGGAGTGTAGAATCAGAATTGAAACGTCTTCTCTAAATAATTTTCAGACTAAACTAAGACGAATCGAATGGTTGGCTTATTACGTAAATGGCCCTGGGCTAGCCAAATTTGAGTATTTACTTTCCTAGAGGTAAAATTAAAGAAAATCAGCTTAAAATAAATGTTAAATTATTCTACTTACGCATGATTTTAATCCAAGTATTGCATATTATTAATGGTAGTATTATTTGTCTTCTAGTTAACTGTTTGACTTAAAATACGTCTCTACAGGGAGATCAGTCCAGGTTCGGTCCTCGTTTAAGCTACTTCTCAAACGGAAATGAAAATTAAACTATGAAACTATTTTTGCCTTATGTTAACTTTTCGTTCGCTCCATGTAGGCTGCAAATTAAGTTCAAAACGACAATTCCTTTTAACACAGTAATCATAAAATATTAGCGTCCTACGTCTCGACGAGAGACAAATGTGCATCCACATATATTGAAGACACTGTGCGATTTTCACTAAGCATGGTGCTTTAGTAGAAAACTTGAGTGAAATGCTTACATGTTCTATCATATAAATACACCAGCCCACACGCGGACGGTCAACAGTACAGCAGGGGGGCCACGATTGGGGCAGTGACTATAGAGCGTGACCTCCAGCAAGGCAATCCGGGTTCGTTTACCGGCGAGGTCGATCCCCAATTTTCGCATTAGGGAAACGCATATGTTGTCGAAGGGAGCCTACTGTTATCGTCTGTGTTATTTCCGTTGTGTTGTCTTGTTTACAACCATTTCTGTTGATGTGTTCATTTGTGTTGTCTTTGTCCATCATTGTAGCGTTTTCATGTACCTTGTTTGGTTCTAGTCTGTTTTTACTTTCTTACACGTTTTGTACTGACCATTTACATATTTCGGAATTACGTGTTTGTTGAGTTTAGCCATTTCTGGCTTCTCTTCTTTGTCTCTTCTTTTTTGTTGCTTATTTTCTCGTGCTTAGAACTTTCATGTAAACGAGGTTTTCTACGACTCAGCAACAATTACTAGGAATAGCGTATATCAGAGAAAACACTTGAGTTATTAGTACACCTAATTCAAAAACTATTCAAATGTCCCTACGTGGCTGACGTTGCCGTGTTTTCACGTAGTATCCCCTTCGCATCTCGTTGCTTCTCGATCGTAGGGATTTACATAATGTCATCATTCAGGGTTCGGCGGATGCCTAGAAGCTCCCAGTTGAAGGTCTGGTGTGATGCCCTGCTCTCGGGAACCCTCCACGTTTGCTATTTCATTGTCAGTGGAGTAGATCAAGGAGCGTAGAGCCTTGAAAGGCAAGCTCGTACATGCGTGCTAGGTAGATCCACGAAGGACGACTAGAGAGCACACAGGTGGCCACAAGGCTAGAGAACTCAGCCAGTGTAAAGACACGCTCTACATGTCACTACAGCTTTCTTCTAGGTTCACTGCCACCACGCACTGCGTCGTTATTGCCTCGTGTTTCTCCACTTATTTTCTCAGACTAGCTCCCACGCCAAGTTCCTATCATGATAGAAGATGTCTGTCTACGTAACCTGCAGCCATGGAATTTAAAATAAGAATCCAAATAAATCCAGACATTCTCAACGAATCGAATTTAAAAGTATTTCCATCAAAATTTCCTCTGCGTAGAATTTCATACGGAACACCACCAAAGAAAGAAAGTTTTGAACAATTTTGTTTGCTCTTTTGTGTTGTTAAATTCAAATGTTAATGTTACAGTTAATGTAAACTTTTGTGTAAATATAAGCAAGATATTTTAATACAATGGCGTTACTTCAGAATTATTAAGTAGGATATTTTTTTTAAGAAATGTCTGTAAGTTTGATAAAACGGAAAGTTATTTTTGTTACATTGATTCTGTGACTGCAAGCTTAGTGGACAGAGTCCTAAATACACAACCATCTTGCATGATTATAATTTTTACCTCAATCTGCTGCACGAATTTTTTGTTAAGTCGACAAGAACTTAGACACAGTCTAATTCATTACCAAATGTTGGTACTGGTTGACTTCTCTTAGTCGGCTATCTTAAATAGAACCCAAGGATTTTTTTTTTTTTAACAAAACATTCCTTATTTCTTCCCTGTGGTTATTTCGCTAGAACCACGACTGTACGTGTTAACGGTTTACCCAGCTTACATCTGATAGCGAAAAAAACTCGGAAAATACGGGCAACTACAAATAATAAATGTAATATACTGTATTCACCATGTGACATCAAATAAAGGAACATTAAACATACAAGACTGCTGAACTTTCGTACAACAGTACAATACATACAAAAACACAAATGTCACACAATGTGGAGTTTCAATATCGAGCCGTTATATTAATTATAACAAGTACCTCGGGAAGTACTGCTGGTAACACAGACATCGGTTCCTCGAGACTCGGATGATATTGGTTCTAATATAGTTAAAATAAAAACAATCGAAATGTAAAACTTTTACTACGCTTGAGAAACTGATGCTTACAATCAATGTCGCCGAGTAAACAAAAAAGTTCAAAGCAATTTTAATTAAACATGATGTACAAAAAATACGAGAAATACGGGAAAAATAAGTGTACCTTAAATAAATCTGTCAGCTCCATTGAAAATGAAGATTGTGCAGCTTGTGAAGATGATATGTTGTAAGTACGGAGCAGTACCGTGATACAAGATCAGGAAAACTGGAGAAATCCGGTAAAACAATACATTATAACGGCAACGTCTGCCCCGTTTCACTGATGTGACTGTCGGATATATTTCTCTGACTGATGCTATAAAAATCACCTACATACCATTATCTTGTGAATTTGCTCTCGTGCGTGTGTTCGGCCGGGGGTTGAATATGAAAGAGGTATCTTATAGAGGAAGATAAACTGAGCTAACTAACCATGTGCTTGTGAACGCAGAAATACGCAGTACTTCAGATGACGACCTGTAATAAACGTACACTGCAAAAAAAATTGAGGTAAATTTATTCTACATGTAATGGAAGCTAATTACCTCTACAAGTGAGGGAAAAATTCTCAACACGTGTCAAGGAAAGTTACTCAACTGGTAATGTAATGTTTCATTACATATTGGCGTAAGCCATCTAGGACAATTTGACATAACGCGCGAGCGAAACTTTCGAGTAGTTTGTGTGGAAATTTCCGCACATATTCGGAAATCAGATTTCCTTCTCAAGGTTGAGGAATATTACCATACATATGATGAGTAACATTACTAACTTTTTTTACAGTGTACATCTGTCATTGAGACTTGAGAGCTTAGCCTGATATAATTGTAGGTTATATAAAAGTATCATTGTTAAACGGATTACTTTAAAAATGTATTATACTTATCAGCAATTTTAAGAGCTTGAATTATTCAATGCAACATTTTTGCCTCTAAAATTCAACTGAGTAAACAGAAACCCTTCTTCATTGTGCAACATTATTACAGCTTAGCACAATAAATGGTTAAATGATAAATATTTTCTTTATCTGGGGAATGTTGTAGTTTTAGGCAACTCGGAAGTGGGTTAATTACCATTGCAATGTGAGTAATTACCAATGCAAATATCATTACTCTTAAATGTTACCGTCAGAGGCCGGAAAATAGTACACTTTATTAGCGGTAAATAAACTCGCAGAATTTCTTAAACAACGCTACTATGATTATTTCACCATTTAACTGCGAACGTACAAAGAATCTCGTTATTTCTTAGGATTTGTTTGTGGCGTGGCATTAATTCTCCCGCCACTTCAGTGTGTTTTGTCTGCGGCAGTGCAGGAGGATTCAAAGCGGAGGGTGATTTTTTGCGTTATAATAGCTTGTAAAACGTAGGACAAAAATAATTTTCAATAATAATTTAGTACAGTGCTCCCACCGTACTAAAATTGTTATTGTAAATTCTTCTAATCTTACGTTTTCAAAAGCCAATGTAACTCAAAACAACACACGATGCTATGAAAATCGTATTTTAAAAATGGTATTTTTTTATGTTAATTAAAACCCAATTGGTATTGAGCAATGACACTCTGAATAGAGTTGAAATATCGTGCAGTTTTGATTTTATTAAATGCAATAAAAATGTATACTCTATTTTCAGGGTAACAATACTTCCGCTATATTCACTTCACAGAAAAACTAAAGAAAAAAAAAACATTTTCTACTTACTATTTTCATGAGACATCTCCATATGAAATATATAAGCTGTAACAGTACATTTTTGTAACACCAAGCATAGTGTTAGCAACTGGCTGCCATGAGCTGCGACCTAGAATGTGTTTAGGTCTAGACAGAACACCACAGACTTCACAAGTTGAAGACAACTATGAGGTTAAGTTATGAATAACACATTGGAAGCAGAAAACGCACGATTGTACAACATTCTAGTGTTGTATAGCAGAAGTTGTGGCGACCGTGGCACGGTACAGCAGCGGCATTAAAATTAATGTTGTCAACGTTACGTTTGTAGATTAAATCATTTTCTTTCATGCCTTCTATGAAGTTAGGGACTTGCAGGAGATGACATCTTGTAACATAGGTGAAGTCACGTATATAGGACGCTTTCGCGCGAACTTGAGCGTCCGCAATACATGCGGCATTCTAAGAGTAACCCGAGTAGAGTTTTTATGCAGCCGGTAAGTCTCGAGACCTTGTATTACTTGCCGGCATTTACTCATAAATGATCGAGCAAACCTGGTCATGTGACTGGGAAAACCTTCCTAACTCAACAAGTTAATTATTATAATAGTAATCTGTGCTGAGTTAAATTATGATTCCATGGCTGGTTTTAGGTATTATTGAAGTCATTAACGTTTGAGCATCAAAACCTTACCCTTTCTCGAAAATGATAGGATTTGCTACCCTCATACTGCATAAAAATACTTTTCCGTCAGGTTTTGCGATTGTTCCATATTGTATATTCAAGCAGCATATCGTAAGGAACATAACAGGTTCTCTTGTTGCAATCTGCTAGAATGAACCGTTTGCAAGAACAGTACACACGACTGTTGCTGTTGCAATAATGGGACGCCCGGCATGTAGGCAAATAATGGTACTTCTGCCATCGAAGAAAATCAGGAAAATCAGGAAAATGCAACCTGTGATACAGTACTTTAAAAGCATTGCAAAATCCTTCCAAATTAACTTAAAAAAAAATCCATTCTTGCGACCCGATAAATTTGGCAACTAGGTTTAGTTATGTTATTTTTTGTTTGGAGTCAATCCATTAATTTTCGTAAATTCTAAAATATTTTAAAAAGGTATTCAATTGTTTTATTTATTTATTTTCTGAATGCCAGAAACGAAGTGGTATCAAATTTGATTTTGCGACCATACCTCTTTGTTTTGGGGATCATAACACTCCGTTTATGTTACTCAGAGAAATAAATAAATAAATAATCTACCTTCTAAAAACTATCAATATGATTTCAATCTGTACCGAAATGAGTGTTTTGTATAAAATTCGGAAAAAATTAAATTTTGTAAAAGTGTTGCAAAACTATTTACCGAGTTGAGCATAAGAAGATTAAAGTTAATTGCATTGATTTTGCAATATGCTTTGAAAGAACTGCATCACAGGTTGCATTTTTCTGAGAGCACAGGGCATGCACAAACCAATAATTGCTTGGCGGAAGTATCTCTTTTTGCCTACATAGCCTATCAGGTGTTGTATAATTGTCATGGTAACAGTGAATGATGCAAATTTTTCTTGTAAACGGTTCATTCTAGTAGCTTACAACAGGAGCGTATTTTTTTACTACCTGCCGCTCTAGTATACAACATGCAATGTTCACAAAACATGACGGCAAAGTAGTTGTATGTAACATGAGGGTTGCCACCCCTGTTATTTTCATTAAAGGTAAAGGTTTGCAGGCTGAAATGTCAGCAGGTTAAAGATCACAGTAATACTTCAAATCACTGCAGGGCCATGAACTTTTCGCGAAAAGAATTTTGTCGCATTTTGTTTCAGTGCCTTACGTTCTCATCTGCAGTTCTGCTGCATGGTCGCTGATCGGATGTTTTAGCTCTCACGTGCCTTGGTGTTTTACCAGCAAATTGCGGACGAATGGTGTTGCTATAACCTTACTATGATTGGCATTGTCAAATGAGAGACGTTACTTCACGAAGACAAACTGCCAATAACCATGAAGCAGGTCTGCAGATGTGCACGTAAGGCATGGAAACAAACTGGGGCAAAATTGTTTTCGCACAATGTTCATGACCCTACAAATCAGTTACAGATTCTCAGTTTAACTCCACACCTTTTCTATTTTTGGAAAAAATTTTAATATTAAACTACATTTTCAAAGGTTCATAACTTCCTTTACAACTTAATATTAAATTGTCTTAAAAGTTCCCCGCATAATGTCGGTTTACTTCTTCACAAGGAATCACCTATTTCCACAAAATTTTTCGCTTCTCCGTTCTGCCATTCCTGTGAACCCAACAAATTTTTATCAATAAATGTTTGGGTACATCTGGTCTACCTTTGGCCCCGTTTCCCCCTCCTTTTTACGTCTTTTCTCTTAAATGTTTTTTGACAGCAACCTTCGCGGAAGTAAAGTTTCATTGCAATCGGCGGATGATATAGGAACGCATAGAAGACGAACAAACATACGCACATTATTTCGGCGACATATTTGCAACAGGTGAGTTTCTAAAGTGTTGATCTAACCGTGAGGCATATATAGTTGAGGCATCTGGGATGCTATGCTCGCCCGGTATCAGGGCACAGCCCACTCAACGAGCAGAGAACTGGGTCGAGGTGCTGGCGTCCAGATTCTTACGCAACAACAAGGCGCGAGTTAGCCTCTCGGCCGCGTGATTCGCCGCCCGCGGAATGCCGCGTCGCACAGGAAACGGGAGCACCTTGAGAAAGTGCTTACGTCACCCGACCTGCTCTTTCCGGAACTACCTACCCTCCTTCGATGTCTCTCCCGACTCGGCTGACAGAATACGCACGCGTCTCGCTATTAATTGGGACCGGAATATTTGGTGAACGAATTGTTATATCAAGCTATAATTCAAGAGCTCGCCACTGCATTTTATCTAGTTTGATCAGAAACTCCCTGGAAAATCGTTCAGCATTGGAGAAAGCAAATTTCACGTTATTTCCTAAGAGGTGACTGGATTCTTTATGTCGCTGTGTGCTCATCTCACGTCTGCTATTGGCCTGCACATTGTGTGGTGCCCTTGAAAGGCGTAGTCAACCAATAATATTAAGATAGACTATAAACAGGCCCTCCATGATGTAATACAGACACATCAAGGCACGAATATCTGGATATGATAACGTCACGGAATATATTCGGCTGCGTATTGACCAGTGAATTCTAGACTTTCGCCAAATAATATCGCTAAATTTGTACTTATCTACCGATAACAAATACGGAAGTGATCTAGGACTTAATCCTGTGACAAAATGCGAGTATTGCTATAGGTTAAAGAACGATATGTCGAGTACATTTGTTCGACATTTGCATGAAGTAATGTATTAAATCTGTAAGAATAGATAGTTACCACAGGTGGTCGTATTAAAAAAAAAATACTGAATTTTTAAAATTTTTATCTTCAGTTTCAGCATTGTTTTAAATTCAAATAATTTGTGTTCTTTAATTTTATGAGCATGTCATTGTAGCCTGCAATGTCTTTATCCACTGTGATTTTTTTTTTTTTTTAGTTTGGTATATTAGTTGGTTTTAGTGTAGTCGTTAAAACGGAAACATGCAAAATATGACTTCAGCCATTACGCGAAAACTATGAGAGATAAAAAAATTTCATAAGAACCAAATTTAGTCACATTTTGTGTCTAAAATAAGAAAAAAATATCTGGTACAAATAAAAAAATTGGTGATGAAAATTGAGGTAGCCGCGCCCTTAAGGCGTCCGCCTGGCCAGGCAACCGGGTAGTGTGCACAGCTTCGGCCGTTACAAGAGAATTCGAAAACAGATCAACGTGCATGAGTGATGTCTGCTTAGGAATACAATTCGAAAATCATTGCAGTCATTTCAGGTTCACAACTTACCTATAAAGTTATTCTACTGAAAAAAGTTAGAATGTTTTTGTCCTGTTTATGGATATAAATCTTGCCGCAGAATTTTTTAAAAGCATAGGTGTGTTCAGAACACTTATACAATATTATATATATACATATATATATATATATATATATATATATATATATATATATATATATATATATATATATATATATATATATATATATATATATATATATATATATATATATATATATATACATATATATGTGTGTGTGTGTGTGATAGTAGGTCATAAAAAGATAGGGTCACATCTGAATGTTTTTAGAGGTGATTTTTCGTCAAGTTGTCTTCAGACCATTACTACAGTGACTTGTGCCAAGATGTTAAGGGAAGGTGAGACACGCGAGTTGTTTTTTCGTAACCGCTTCCGTAGTTCTAGGCATTTTAGGCGTAATATACCTTCATCCAGAAGGCCACTGTTTCAAATGGCACTTTTGTTTTTTACTCACTGCGATAAAACTTCCATGGATGGTTGGTTCGCAATAAAATGAGCACTCTTGTAACACTGAGTCACTAATTTTCCTTTCCGCTGTTTTGTAATTTTCCCTTATTCTTTATATAAACATATAATTCTTATTAATAATCAAACTGTTTAAGATAGCACTCTATTAGTTAGTTTATTTAACGCCTGAGTTCAGAATAATTTTATTTCAATAGTTGCCAAATTTTGGGGTAACTTTGCACCACTATTTTTTTTTTTTGTTTAAATTAAATGTTTGAAGATTTTTTAACATAGAAAATTCTCCATTCAAAAGAGACGTAATTAACTACACTTGAACGTATTGGGTTTCTTGAAATTTTCATTTGAATTGAAATTAATTAGTTGGTGCAAAGTTACCCAGGCAGGGGCAAAGTATCCTCACTTTACGATATTCTATACAAGGCGATCTTCAAAAGTGTTCAGTTCTCCTGGGAACAGGATATATAATCGGTGATGCACCCCGCGTGGAAACTGTGAATATATTGGGCGATGTTATAAAAGGGCGCGGCGCAGAAAGACACGACGTACTGCAGATGTCGCAGTGTGGCTGGAGAAACCTAGCTATTACGAGGAACGACCAACGTATCTCTGGAGCACTCTCTCTTTCTGCCAGCTGTCTCCGCACCAAGGTCAGTCCCAGCTAGGACGTGGTCCACTGCCTTGAGGCATCATGCCACCTCGGCTCGTTGTACCGCATCAACGAGCTTACAAGAACATGCTCTAACCTAGGTAAGGGAAGAGGTATGGAAAGGTACGATATCGAGAGGACGACAGGAATACTTACTCGTCAATAAAATCTGAACTACTCATCAAAATTAGATGAGACGTTTTGCCGAGAAGATATTTCATCAGCGGACGTTTATTTATACAGCACTATGCGGACATGCGGTATATGCTTTACTTTCGAGTAAAAAATATAAAAACATTTTTATAAAAATGGAAAACTGTTGTCATTTTTATAAATTTTAATACGGTAATTTCTAGACCTATATAATAACCAAAATTTAAAAATACTTGCGTTTTCATTACAAAATAATTTTTCTATCTGAAAATCTCTGCGCGAGAGGTTTACGGATGATTTTTTTTTTTTTTCAAATCGAAATGCGGATATTTTTTTAATTCGGTTATTATAGAGGCCCTGATATCATCATATTAAAAATTGTAGAAGTTACAATTTTTCATTTTTTTTTTTAATTTGTGATTTCAAGCCTTGTTTTTCTAAATCAACGCCCGCTGATAAAATATCTGTTCTACAAATAAACACCAAATTTTTATGAATAATTCAAATTTTATTGACGATAGTCGTCCCCTTGGCATCGTATCTTTCCATACCCCTTAAATTCACTACATGTTAGGAAGATAATGGAATTTCTCATGGACGGGTTTAGCAAGGGACGATTCCCGTCTCTAGTAACTCTAGTCTGACCACTCGGCCGCCGCGGCCCATGTTACGGTGACCGTTGCCCTTGTGAGAGAAAAATGGAACAACCAGAGTACATAACGGCATATAGCTCGGCGGTGAGAAATCACAAGGCTGTGGCTGCAGACAGTCAGGCCTGATGCAATACTCTCTTTCCCGGTATTATAGCCTGATTGTTACTTCATGGGGTTTTTAAAGGCTTGTTCCACTGAGAGAACGAAGCCTTTCTCTTAGAACACGCAGTACTGTTGCCTAAATCCGTACCCTTCATTTATCTCGTAACGACTAAATCACGTTTCCAGCCATTTGAATACCATTATTTTAGTGCATTATTCGCATTAGATCACCTTTGTAGACTGAATTGATCCAAAACCAGTTTTGTACGTGTAAATAATATTGTATCTTATGAACATTCTCTAGGACGGTAGGGCCGCTGTTGGCGCAGTAGCTGTGCACACGTTCCCCACCATGACGATCCGGGCTCCATTCCCGGCGGATTTTCGCATGCTAGTATCGTGCCGGATGATACCGCTGGCCGTATGGTATTCTAGGTGATGTACCGTTTGTCACGCACCTTCATTCTGTTGCTGCTCGATTCTTACATCATGTCACCCCTCAACAGCGCTAAATACGTAAAGGTTAAGTACTGGCCTAAATCTCTCCAATCATTATAAGATGGCGTGAGAAACTATTATCTGCTAGTTGACATTATAAACGTAACTATGCAATTATTCTGAATTGTTATAGCTGTTCTAATTTTTTAATGATTTTTATTCATTCGACTATGTAAGAAAATAAAATTCATTTTTAAACTAGAACAAATACAAATGTAAACATATTTCATTTACCAGTAGTACAGACAACATATCCGCTTGTAAACCGTAAAACGAATTACGTTACCAAAATTTTAGCTATAGACAAAAATTTCAGTACATGTTATTCTTGGAGCAAAGTTCATAGTTTACCTTAGATTAAATTTTATATAGCTCGCGAAAGGAACAGTACATCGCAGAAATGAGCTAAGAATGTATTCATGAGACCTGGTAGAAAGTTAAAATTATGTCATCAGTTTTCCACTTGCTCTCGTATAAAGGTGTGCCGGGAGGCGTTCCTACGAGAGTTGAGGTAAGCAGATTGCTGTGTGGACCGGGCAATGGTCCAGCTCACAGCCACTTCCTTGTAGTTACGTGATTTAAACTGTAGCAGTTCCCTGCTTCCTGTTCCGACTATCCGGCCACATTCCTCACTTGCCGTCGACCAGGTCGCTATTAACACTTCGGACCAGCCACGCGTAGGCTTTCAGTCAGACACTGTCGAGTCATTAAACGGAAGTTATTTTAGTTATTTCCTGTAGACTCACACTAGTGATAACTATGAATGTGAGACAAATATTAAAATATTAAATTGTATAAATGTTATGAATTTTTTTTAAAAACCTATTTGAAAACAGGGGGGTGGGGGACACATAGCCTATTTAAAGTTAAAAAAATCTAGTTATTGAAGATTCGGACGATTCTTATAGATACTATTTTACAACGCGTCGTATAAAAGTTGCTGTGGTCGATGGGTCAGACCTCTCGCCTCTCACCAAGGCGATCTGGTTTCGATCACCGGCAAGTTCGGTCCCTGCGTGTAGGAATCATGCTGGACGTTGTAGATTCCCTTGCCTTCCCTATTCCGTCACTGCTCCACACTCATCTCACCTCACATCCATTCATCGGGCCGGGCAGGTGACAGACACGTCTCGCTAGTCAAGCAGCCGACCCAACCTTCAACATGGCCTTCTCTCATACACACCGTGACCCTGCTCGAAGGCGGGAACACGTAGTGGATTTTCAAAGGAACGTTAATATTTTGCATAATCTCTGTGAAATTATCCTTAAGTTGAAATACAATTGGTAGTTACTCCTTTGTTAAGGTGATAACTAGAAAAAATGTTCATAAAAATAACTATGCATTCGTCTAAATTTCTAGATATACCTTTCGCCCTGAAAATTTAGTTCTAATTAGAAGAACAAGAAGTAATCATAGATTGTATTCTGATCTAATCAACAAATGTAACCACAACGAAATTTTAACACATTCTCTATACATACCAAAAATTTATTGAGTATGAATAATGATAACATTTTTGGTTAAGACTTGTAAGACGGAAGATAGTTCACGAAACAATAACACTTCCAATTACGAGGAACAAAGAACAGATTCCAGACAAGTGGATCTGTCATTGTTTAAGGCTGTTCAGTGACCCGGCTTCGTTTGTCGAGTGAATTATACGATAAAGTACAAAAATCTTTTAAGTCGTCGCAAAGAATTCTAGTTTTTTTTTTATTTGGGATAAGACCAATTCGTTTTCTGATATTCGAATATGTCTTATTATACGGTTACTTTTAGGCTACATATCACACAATATTGATATACGTAATGAATCACACATGTTCAAATTGTACAGTTTTAAGAGAATCGTATTTCAATAATAGTCTCACATGATTAAAATATATATATATATTATTTTCCATATTTTCATAATTTGAACCTACCGCGCCATTGCAGGCAAGACTAATTAATCACTCAAAGGTTGCTGTGATACAAAATGGTTGGTATGGACTTACAGCATCACTGAAACTTCCGCAGACTAGTTTTTTAACCAAGTCAAGGTCACAGTGAATCATTCTGTACAGCCTACAGTTATAGAACAAGAATGATAGTTGCAGGCGGGACCAAGGTGAACGTCTCTTGAATAATGGGCTGCGAACTGTTGCATAAACATTAAGTATTGTATTAGATTTTAAGATTTCTATTGTGTACCAATTAAAGTTACGTAACTCGGTTTTAATACAGCATTAAGAGGAGTTCTCGACTGGCGGATGGACGGCGTTGCAGCGTGTCACGCGTATTCTTTTTTACGCGAAAAGGCTTAACTTAATCATTATATGTTTATCTACGAAAAGAACACACACTTGAAACTATTCTTCTATGTTTTCAAAAATTCAACACGCTCGTTAGAAACATTATTTTCGGGCCTCACAAAACGGTTAAAAATGTTTTTTAGACTGCTGTAACTCTCAAAAGATTACCTGAATTCGTAAAGTACAAGGCGAGTGGCATGCGTTGGTCTTCACTTCATACTATTAAAAAAATGTTGTGGTCACCGCTTAAATTCCCGTAGGAATAAGACTACAAGGAAAACCTTGCACGCCAGTTTGGCGCGCTGCGAATAGAGGCGATATGCTTCTCGTCAAGCGTGAGACACTGGCCCTTATCGCTACGCTGTTCCCGCACGTCAGAGGTGGAAATTCGACACCAGCGAAGACTCCTCTTAAAGCTATTCGGCAGCAAAAAAAAAATCACTGTTTTATATTTGTACCGAATACGTTTATACTTGTACAAATTATTTATGGAGAATTTTTGGTCCAATAAAATATACAATTCTTCACTTTATGTATGATAACTTTTTAAAGGAGAACCGGCTTCACCATTTTATTTTTATAGAACTTTCCCTTTATATTTTCCTTAACATTTCGTATTGTATTTACACAGACAACAAGCCCAATACAATTACTACAGCTGGAATAGGTCAACTACTTCTGCTTGTACAATTACTAAAATTACAAGTTTCCTTCCGATGGTTAAAATTATAAGTATAATATATTTAATATGTAAAAAATTTAACAACATTTATAAACTAAGGAAATAGCTAGGCCGTGTTGGGCGAATAACTCAATTTAACATTCTTCTGTATAAATTATGGCAAACATGAATAATTCTATTCTATTCGCGTGTGGATCCCCTTAAAAGAAGGAATTTAGTTATTGTAATCTTCTTAAAGTAGAAACTGACTAATCCATAGAACTTAAATGTATCGTAATTACGATTAAACACACTAACTACGCTTTCTTTGTCAAACACTAACGTTTTTTGCATAAACGTCATTCGACAGTAGCTTTGCACACACAGAAAATTTTGGAAATGTGTAAAGTAGAAACATTAATTATTTTTGTGAAATTTTTTCTTCAACATAAAACTTCTCTTAATAAAGTTATAACTAAACCTACTAAAAATACATTGACCTTTTTAAAAAAAAACATTACAAATTTTTGTTAACATCACTTTACACTTCAAGAAAAAAATGTATTTGCAGCAAAGCTACTTCGCTGTGGCTTATATTCGAGAATAATTTGTGTTGTCGGAAAGAATGTATTTAGAGTAAATAAGGTACTTAATGAAAACATCGGATAGCTTATTAAAATGCTTTTACATTACTAAAAATTATTATATTACATTACAAAGTTAATTACCTAATGTTTATTTAAAAAATACTTTTACGTGTAGTAATGAAAAAAAAAACATTTAAATATATTTTAATAGATGAAAACGTAAACAAAATTTAATTATTGACTACAATTTGAAAATATTCAGCAGAAATTCGTGAAATTTTCCTGCCGAGCAGTTTTAGGGAACGGAATTAGTGTTACATGTTAAAATAATATCTTGTAAAACTTTATTTTATTGTGCCTAATAGTAGTCTAATATTTAGTCACTCGACTAAAATAAAAAGCTAACCTTCGTAGCGAGTTACAGAGCAATATTTTAAAGGAAAAGCGTCGCACAAGATTTCAACATGAAATGTTGGAATGTTTACCGGAATTTGAGCAACGAAAACAGCTCGTGAGAACTCGTACACCACGTCTAAATTATAAACCTATGGTAAAACTTTTAAGTCTCCACGTAACTGTAGAGAACATAACTAAAATTGTAGCGAGACTCGTTGGAAAACTTGTTCTAAGTGCGGCGGTCTTACGGCCATGATAGGTGGTAAAATCCAACTGATAGGTTTGTTCGGTCACGTGTGACGAGATTTACTTGATCATGAGAAGCTAGGTTTGATATTAAATTACTTGTAATTTATAGTTTTAATGTGGCGGGTGTTCAAAATAATTATACATTATTTTGTACATTTATAAAAAAATGTATTAAATAACTGGATTAATACGTCACTGAGAAGACAATTTTAAATTACAATTTGATTCTAAAAATCAAAATCACTCGATTACAAAAAACGCGCTTTTGAACAGTGTCTATAAAATACGTGATTTTTTTATTTATTTTAACGAATTAAATTCAAAGTCGATATACATGTTATAAACATTACGGATAAGTTGAAAAAAATATTATTAACATTAACCTATCACCACACACAATTTATATACTCCGTCCTGACTTAACTTTAATAATGCCAGCGAAAAAATGGGAATATATTTTTCTTTCTTCCATTCCAGTTACCTGTTATTCGAGCCTGTTATTCAAGGCCTAAAGTTCGCTAATGCATTACAAAGTACCGAATGCCCAAGAAATCCCCACTGTTTTGCTTGACCGCCCAAGCAGACCAGCATTCTGTAGTGCTTTGCCGCATGACCTCAACTGCTAATGAAACATTACGTCACGGAAAAACCGTTAATATACGGCAGTGTTTCTGTTCGTAAAAGTTCTTGTATTATTTTTTTTTTCCTTGTTACGTTTCCGTACTAAAAATTGTGACGGTTAATATTGCTGTGATTAATTTGTCACGAATTGCTGCACTGCTAGATCATCCAGGAAAGTACGAATTATTTTTAACACTTCTTGCGGTTTCGTAAAAGTCACTCGGGTTTCCCATGTGGTGAGAAATGTATATTCTTGTCAGTTAAAAAATGCTGCGAGTAAAAGTTGCTCATGTGAAATAAATAAAAGTGAACCGAGATAAATCGATCAACAATTCTATCAACTCCTGGTTGAACTAACTCGAGATCAGGGAAAGCTGGTGTTAGTATGTAGTCAACGCAAGCTAATGTGAAACTGCACGCACTGAATTGAAAATATCGAGAAAAATCGCGAAACTAATATTGCGTAAGTGTAAAAACTTTTTACCTGTTCACCGTAACATACATACCTGCTTTTCTTGTAGAGGAAATAAGGCCACTATAGTACTGCGTGAACATTCTAAGAATCACATGACATACGCGAGCTCAACGTAACCTTACAAAGCTGTTTCAACTGTTGAACACGTGCATTTGAAAGACAGCCACGGAGTAATCGAAGGAGAAGAAACTGTTTTGTAAGCACTTAAACCTAATATTTCTACTGTTTACGCGGTTTTCTGGAATACAATTGTTTATCCTCAGAGGGAGCAGATATCCATTAAATGTCACATAGCTGTGTCGATAAAAATAACCTTTGCTATGAAAACATTTTTTAAAATAAATTACGTACATTTGCATATTATCGACTTAAAATGAAAAAGTCAATAACCAAACTACTCCACGGCCATTAATTATAAATAGAGACTGGAAAATTTCGCACATTCAATGACCTGCGTGTTAGAATCAAATATCCCATGCATACTCAAACCTGGGCCATTAGTCTACTAGCTGCGACGCAGTGGAATAACAGACAATGAACGAATAAACGGGGCTTGAGTATGCACAGTACAGTGGATTCTAGCCTGCTGATCATTGAATTTGCGACATTTTCCTGTCCCTATAGTAAACTCGATTTGCACAATAGTAAATATATTGGTGATGGCTGTACTTAGCTGAGACTGCTTCTCGTAACCAGCAAACCACACACCGTGCACTCAGTGGTATAAGTTTTAACCAATCATAATCCAGAAATGTAGATATTGTTACGAATCAGGTTGGTCACATATGAGATTCTGGATGCATCTTACATGACTACTCAGTATATGGTATTGGTTATACATTTCCATCAAGTAGAACATATCCACCAACGTGAATCACCATGAGTGAACACGTTAGCAAACATGAAATAAGTAGATTTATGAAAAAATCAGGTAACACAAAAACATTTGTCATCACTGAAACGGTTTTACGATATACGTTACCTTTAAGTTTTAAAAAGTAATATTTGCCAAAACTTCATAATTCAAAGTTGTCTTAACAACAAGGTCTTAAGAGTTGGTGAGGTTGATCCGAGGATAGTCTCTGTTGCATATTACTTCAGTACATTTTCACAGTTATGAAAGCAATTACGTTTTTTTCCCCGGTATACATGTTTGATGCAATGTCAGTCAACTTTTGGTTCTTAAATTCACATGAGATGACAATTCAACCTTACATTCGAAAAATAATTTTCGTACATAGTGAGTAACAAAAAATTATACAGCATGTTACAAAATATCATGTCTCACGACGTACAGTGCATTACACACGGACTGTATAATCATGTTACTGAAGAATGCTATATCGGACAATGTCAATGGTCCAACTAAATACTGCTCGCCTGGTGTGTAACTGTCAATAACTTCAGTGACATTCCACAGTAACTGGATTCAGTTCGAAACACTGTGAACTTATACCACGTACTGTCAACTGTAGTGTAGAAGTGGTGCAATTTTGGACTTATTTTTATATACATTTTTTGTTTCTCAAGGCGTGTGGGTTGTTGTTATCCCTAAAAAAATTAACATGCAATTTCGCAACATCCTTTACGACTTTTCCAACTGTCAAAATTGACTGAAGATATGGGAAACAGTTTATCGTTTGGCTAAACGGCAGGACACAGGGATGGAATTATTGATGATTCCGTAGAAATTCTGCAGATTAATGGCAATGTCTACCATAGTCGAAAGTGACCTCACTTGGAATCGGAACCGAGTGAGAGATTTTGGTCAGCGCTTAACATCGAGGTCTTATGCGCTGGTGAGGCCGGGTGACATGGTGTGAGTATGGGGCAGCACCGGAATGAATGGGCGGGGGAAACGGGGGATCCCTTAGGAAACCCGCCGACTAGCGGCATCGTCCGGCACGATTCCCACTTGCGAGGAATCGGAACAGAATCGACGAGATGGAAGACGAGAGCTCTGAGGCCTACACTACTGCTATTCCTTATATGCGACCAGGGATTATTCATATTAACGTCGGGCTTAACTGAAAGTCGACCACAACATGGGATTCTTGTAGACTGCGCTTGAAACCAATCCTTCACGGCGCTTTGACGGCTACGTTAAGAGTGCGTGGTACATAAACGAACGCTGAAAACATCAATTGCCTTCTACGCTTTTTTCGAAGCCAATAAGATTAAAATACACAATGGCAATCCTAGATAGTGGTATTTGCCAACTTTATGAGTAAATATTTATCCAGAATTACTAATTTGCTACGCGTGATCTCTTGCGCCGCAGTTAAATGCACGAGGATCCGGCGTCTGAAATCGTGCCTCAGAAGTCCGCAACACTGGAACAAATTTTGTTTAAAATGATGGGTAAAACTATTGTCTAGGATTGATACTGTTTAAATTTCGCAAATTGTCTTCAAGAAACCTACAGTTATAGATTAATGCTTTTAGCATGTAATTATGCACCACGCCCTCTTAAGTCACGGGATTAAGCTTGTCTGGGCCAAATTTCGCAACATGGCATTTGAAAAGTAACCCGAATATGGCTAAGCGTTCTATAAGTTACGAGACCATGAATCACAGGTAGGCGTTTAGAGCATTAACCTAGGGCTAGAGTAAATAATGCAGCGTGACTAAGCAATCCTATACAATATGAGCGGGTTACTTAGTGTAACAACCTAATGACGGCCTCAAGGACAGTGTGGGAGATGTCGTCGCCCCTGCGGTGGAAAGCGCCGAGTCCTGGCGCGGGCGGGAAAGTGGGCTGCGTGCCGTGTGCGTGTTGGTAGCACTGGTCACGCTCCAACAAACCCTCACCCCTCCCTCTCTTACCCCATGTATCATTAGTCACTCCACCGTCTGTCTTCAATCACGTGGCTTGATGCAGTGTTGCGTGTTGTATAAAACTCTTTAAGTAATGGTTTTATAACACTACGTATTGGCCATTAGGTAGGACTACTTTGTCAAAAAACTCATCACACATATTAAACACAGATGACTATATTGGAACAGTCTTTCAATGTCTATCAGTCAAACATCATTGTTTAAATGACTGTGTCACATTTCTGGTTCAAGTTACTCATTTTAATATAGTGCATGAATGGTGTACCGAATATCAGGCTTCGTCTCTTTATAGAATAATTTTACGGTTACCTATGCATAATTGGACTAAATTGGTGTAGGCACGAGATAATTACTATCACCAAAATGTTTAAATTAGCAATGTGCGTTATTAAAGGTAAGGTTATTAGGTAAATGTGTCTTGAAATATTTTCAAAAATATCTTGCTAAGTTATGAATTAGGAGACGAAAATTAAAAAACATTCTGTATGCTAAGTGACTCGGATTCTGAAGAAAATTTCACAGGTTTTACTTTCAGTTTTAAGATTGAAATATTACAGTTTTACCTCGGTTCTGCTTAGACAGCTAAATAGCTTGGGATAGTTAAATTTTATCTCCATTTTGACAGTTGATTTTGAAGCAAGCAATGCTTCGTTCGTATCGAAGGGAATGAAGTATTATCACTACGCTGAGGAACGCTATCCTTGAGAAGGAACTAATGGCTGTGGTGAAAGTAAGTACGTGTAAGAATTACAGGCCTGGCGCCACGCACCGCTGCGCTGACCCCTGGCATTGTACCTGCACGAGTTAAGAACTGACGCGCGGGATCGTGTAAAGCGGAATTCACACTTGAGTTTCGCGACGCGAAGGGTATTAGCCAGTTAGAACTTTGACAATGACGAGCGTCACGAGCTTTGGAGTCGCCTTCAAGGCGTCGGTCGTCAGGCTGAAAAAGAAGGGAAGTTTTAGCCTCTATCTTTGAACTGAAGAGTAGTGAATAAATATACAAATGACAAAATTATTTGCATTGTAATTACCTTTTATCAATAACGATGGTTTTGTTTGAGTAACAATGCCTACATTTTTAAAACTTATTTTTCGATTTGTAATATGTAGGATTGTGTTCTGTGCTCCTGTAGATTATTTGTTCTTTTAACAAAACAGTGGCTGTGTTTTGTTCATAATAGTAACTTAATATTGCCGTAATATAACAGTTTATTTGTAAGGAACAATTTTATTTCATTCATCTCTGTATTTTCTGGCAATATATAATCCTTATATTATGTTTTAGCCTATACGGAATCAAATGATCCCACATCATAAAAATTTTTATATTATGAATTACAAGCAGTAAACATATTATGTAAACAAACAAATTTATGTTATATTTTACATATATATTTTGTTGTCGGTAAGTACAGACAATACACACGACACCAGGTAGTAGTACAGTCTGTATCGACAATGGTCGCTGATACCATGACGCTCATTTGAGTTTGCTTTTTAAGCGTCCAACGTCCGTCGTTGTCGGCCTCGCCACGCCGCGCCGCGAAACTCTATTATGAATTCCTCTTTATGCGAACTTCCAAGCGAAAAATTTAAACTAACGCTGTTCGGAAGCAATTCATACTTACATCTCGTAGCAGTTTCTTTCCAGGCAGGAGACTGGTTGATGGCCCTCTGACCATATTAACTGTTAGTAGAAAAATAGTCGCGTGATAGACTTCAATCAAAAATTACCACAATATAAATAGTAGTCTGTTACAGTATTTTCTGCCTAACTATGCAATTCCTACTTACCGGTATGTATTACAAATTAAAATTCGTTTTAGACACGTATTTATGACTTGCTTGAATTATGATTTACTGCCACTTACATGACCTAAACACAGATTGGCACATGATGTAAGCAGAAAGACCAATAGAATGCTTCCTTCTATATAGGTTGTAGCACCCCGCACAGAAAAACAGGACATGCTCTAACTCCTGGTTTTGAGATCCACCTTGCATGCAAAATTCTCGTATGAGGTTTAGTTTGAAAGGAAAACCTCGAATGAGATTTGCATGAAGTGTAAAAGCTATTTTAAAACGCCGTTCCAATGTTTCAGACGCGTGTGTAGAGGAGATGGGACGGCTCGGGAATGTGGCTTGTAGTGGCGACTGCCCTAACCATCATCCTGCTACTCTGCTTTGCCTTCACCTCAGCTCCCTATAGTAGTGGCTAAGACATGCTCGTGGCAAATAACCATACGAAGGTATAAGAGGGTGTAGAAGATAGACCATTTGCCTTCCACCACGGCGATGATGGTCATAAGTTTTCAGCTCAGAGACTGGGTTGGACTTCAGGGGGGAAACCTGAGGCGAGACTTGGTGAAGGTGATACTACGTTGGTTCGCCATTGCCCTCAGTAGTATGGGGATGAAGGGACAACACCCATTTCAGAACCCTGGGAGGTAACTGTACATTATCCTCCCCGCCTGGTTATCAACCCCACGACTCTTGGCCCACCGGCTTTGAGCTCCTACCTGTGAGACAAGCGGCCAGACTACCACAGCGATACGGTGAGGTCAGTCCCGATAATCGCGTGGGTGAAGCGTGGCGGACGTTGTCGTTGGCCAGCGGGTTTTCTCGGGAAACCGTCCTTCACTACACCGCGCCCTCATATTCCGTCGCTTCTCCATACTTCATTTTATATTCATCCCTCACCAATCCTGAAGAACTCGTTGACAAAAATATCTCCAGTCATAAATACACCTTGCCATTCAGTGCTGATTAACGCCAGTACATCCCAGTATTCAGAAAATATGTACCTATTACGAGAGTTTCCATTCACAAATAAATGAAAAATAAGAACTTTTCGCTAAAATATCGTGTTGTTCGGATCGAATTTTTGCTCTTACTAACACAACCTATCTGTTTTGTTTAATTTTATGTAAAAAGTAGTCAAGAATTGCGGTCGAGCGTAGGCCCTTTTTTATGACTCATTTAATCTCGTGACTAATATCCGCATTAGGTTTTCGTACCTTGTTCCGGTGAATTTAGCAAACTCACGACAAAGTAAACACTAAACAATCACAATAGCCAAAAGAACTTATAATTAGTGGTTTTATTCGTCGCTTTTAGGGATAAAATATTTAATACAGAAAAGTAACTGAGTGATACCAATGAGCTGAGACTATAGGTTAAGCAGGCCATTAAAAAATGCTGAATTTACCAAGAACAGATCACAGCTGTCATAATATTAACGTACACTTTCTGTTGAAATAGTTACTCCTACAATAATTGTCAGAGGTGGAAAAATTTTCGTTGCACGTTAAGTGTTAAATATTTCCACCATCTTGCCATCAGTAGTTAGTGAAAGGTGGATAGTAAATATATATTAAATATTATTGTGCCATACGTGTGACAAAGTAAATAGTACTGTTAACATTGGTGGTTTTGGCACATCCAATACATTAGCATTTGGCTCGTTTGCCGAAGAAATAGATAGTCTAATAAGTGCTGAAAAATATCACATTGATCCGTCCACATAATGTCTGAATTGTCTTCACTAAATTACAAAAAAAAAAAAAAATACCTTTTGAGTACGTTAACGCCATCCCAGTTTACAGTATCTCACAATCTAAGAAGAAATAACTGAATATTCAATTAATACAAGTGGCATGTCCTTAATTCCCAGCTGACCAATTCCGACAAATGGAATCAGTGAAAACATCTAAAAATCAGTTATTGCCCATTGATTTAAATTTAGACTGCAGTTTTGTACGATTTGTGGATGTGCACTTGACTATGAAAATACTCAATTTCGTCACAAAATAGAAATGATCCGATTCCAACTCGTCCTCGTTAAACTTGACCCTTGAAAGATGTAAGGTACTGAATACTCAGCGGCTGAAGTAGGAGTACAGATGGGTTAATTAAGTCAGGTTTGCATGGCGTGCACTTTTGTCCATAAATTCAAACTGCGGTATTAACGCCTTGTGTCATGCAATAAATAATTTGCAGAGCAGTATTAGACGACCAAAACTTAATTTTTAACATCAGTCAATTACTTTAGGTGTCGTAAACGGCAGTCGTCTAAGTTACAGTTGCGTCTCAAACATTTAGGAGAAAATACGATATTGTTTCCGGTAACTGCTGATCTCACACTGCAGTCTGAAGAGCAAAGAGATTTGGTCAGCACTTAACATGTAGGACTGTAGCGCTGATTAGGGGTGACAATGTGAGCTTGGTGCAGCGCCGTAATGAAGGGGCGCGAGATACAGGAGATCCTCGAGAAAACCCGTTTACCAGCGGCGTCGTCAAGTACGATTTCCACATATGAAATCCAAGGACCTTTTCCGCCGGGAATCGACCTCGGAACGCCTTATTGGGAGGCGAGTTCTCTACCCACTACGCCAACCACGCACCTTACTACATAACAGCCATGTCCACTTGTCACCTGTATTGTTGCATCTAAGCGGGAATGTATTGCTTTTTTTTTTTTTTTTCTGAGACGCAGAGAACGAGAATGTATTTAGTTGCTGTAACGGGTTAACATATTCTGAAATAAAAAGAAAGATTCACAATTGTGTACCTACATGCAAACGGCATTGAACTCCATGAAGTATGTGCGCAAGACATGTAATTTTTATCGTGTGTATACCTATTATATTTTTATCGTGTGTATACCTATTATATTTTTTCTCTTACTTCTAAGGGCATTATAATACATTACAAAATAATGGCAAATATTGTTAATTCCTTAATGAGTCTTGTAATTTATACCCAAAGAATTATCGAATTTTATACAACGTTTTGACGCGCATATGAAAAACTTTATTTAGTTTTATGATTAAAAATACTCTTGCGTTTAGGACAAGTGCCCCGTTATTAAGTAATGTGAATATTATTACATTTCATTATAATTTTTTTTTGCGAGGAAATTAGTTTATCATCGTAAATTCGAGAAGTGAATACTTGTTCAAATGTATGATTCTGACTTGCATGTTGGTGGTGAATACTCAAACCACGCTGCATTGCTTAGTCTAGACGGCTAAATTTGTAGTTCGTTTATTCGGGCCATTTCCTAGTTACACTCAAGGTCATGACAAGTGTGATTTTCTTAACGAAGAGATGTAGGTGTTACTTCGAAATAACCATTTTAATATGTCGTACATTGCGTTAGAAAGATTTAATCGAGTTTTTATTCTGTAAAGACTGTCGTGTTCTCTGAAAGTAATGATGATATATTTCTTTAACAAGTTAACAACCTGTCACCAGTCAATGTAACATATTGACTGGTTTGATAACCGCTGTGGTTTGGATAATCGTAAGATATCTAAGTTACTAAATGCCGCAAAAGTGTAAAATTCTAGAACAAAATGTGAAATGGGTACTGTATTGAAATAATAAATTAAAAATTTCAAAATTCTTCACACAAACGCTAAAAACCGAAATAGGCACTATTATGTTAATATTAAGTATTTAGGATGTATTACAAGATAGTTTGGCTTGAAAAATTATATCCACTTTAACCTCACTTGTCTCACGTTAAATATATCTGTGTGGTAAAAAATACTACGAATCTCAACATTGGTTTTACTTTTACATGCGTGTTTGTATATATATATATATATATATATATATATATATATATATACATATATATATATATATATACACACACATATGTATATACATATATATACATTTATATATGTATATATATACATATATATACGTATATACACTTAGGCTTTAAACACATAAATCACACCCACGTAGGGCCTACATATACAAACATATACACATACAAGATTTTTCAAAGAGAGCCCGATAATTTTTCTGAAGTTATTCATTACGTAAACATAAATAGAGATTGTACAATGTGCAGAACATTACTAGGCAAAAGTAATATTACGTGAATTAAGAGGTTGTGAAAATCATGATTTTGAGAAATTTTCTGGCAAAATATTAGACAAGAACAATACATTTAAGACTCAATAGTAATAGAAATAGTAATATTTCGTGTTATTTCGGAATGTCAGCTTAAGAGCGCCTCCCACTAGGACCGTGAAGATGCGTACAGACCATTAATTATCCTGATTTTATTAGGCAATCATTCCGCGAGTCGTCACGCGGTCAGGCTACCAAAATCATTTAAGGACCCTTGCACAAGCCTATTTGTTTGCCACACACTACTTTTGTTTCTAACAAGTAAGCCTACTTTTTTGAGTGCGAAAATGGCTGAATTGGGACTTTTCACGACGATTTTTATGCAAGAGTATTAATTTTAAGGAGCCTCGGAATAAAAGAGGCCTGTAGAGCGAACCTTTACCTTTCATAGCGTACGATAGAAAAACAGTGTTGTCGCTGAAAGTTTCGTAGTTAAAACTATTCGGCGGGAACCTTGCACGCTAGTTCAGCGCTTGTCTCGTTGAGGTGATGCGGCATTTGATACGCACTTCAAGGTAGCCCTTATATCACCGTCACTCCAGAACTTCTAATGCGCAGATGGGTGACACACTTAATGTAAGGCGTTATTTGTACCTCCCCTATAATGAGAATAACAGTAGTGGCTACGCTATAATTTCAACAACTGCTATACCGTAATGAATTTTGAACACTTTAGGTTTTTTTAGTTGAGCAATAGCCTTTAATAAACCAAAATGACCATCTAGTGGAAACGGATTACGAGTAACCGTTTGTATTTAATCACTTTAGTATTCACGCACATGTCAGATATGGCTTTGGCAGACATTTATTTTCACGCTCTCTTGATTTCACTTAAATTTATTACATACACGTGAGGCGCTTTAACGCTGCAGAAATAAACAAATCTGTACCTCGGAGGCATAAGACACTATGTCACAAAAATCATATTTCTAGGTAAAGCAGTTTAAAGATAGTGATTCACTAGTGAATTCAGCTGTTTGACACCCAAAAACGTGGGTTTTGGACACAACACAGACTTTGTGTTGTATATCACTAGGAAGTACGTACTTAAATCTGTGGTAATGTGTATGGTAAAAAGTGCATTTTGAGCAAAAGTAGACATAGTGTCGTATGCCTCCGAGGTACAGAAATGTGTATTTGCCTTTGTTCCTGACCTTTGTATGTGTTACGCGTGTTTCCTACCAAGCGCACATTGTCACGCATGCCAACGTATTTTGTATTCTGTTATCTTGAAGACAACGGCGGGTCCTATACTGTAGCTGCATTGTATAGGCGTATATGAATGATATTTATCAATGAAACCGTTTAATACTCAAATAACGTCAGTTGGGCCTGATAACTCTAAAACAGGTACGTTTAAAACATCATTCGGATGCCTTGTCGTTATAATCTAATCATTACGCTAACATGTGGCTCTTTCTCAAATTATTACACTGTTCGGAATATTCAGTGATGACAACCCTGGGTATTTCAGCTAGTTTCATTAAAAATAAATATTTATGACAACGCTATCTTGTTATGACTGGATTTATTTGCTTGGACATACTCCATTGCGAAATAAATGACTGCCAAAAGAAAACTAAAAATAAAAATAAGACAAGAAAACATAAGTAAGCAGAGTATGCTTTAGTCATCAGGATACATACACAACATGAAATTCCAAAACTGGAATCTGGTCAGATAAAACAACGTCGTTCATACTGACTGTTTGGAAAACTACTGTGTTTTATTTCGTCTCATAGTTTGTGTTGTTTGTTGTTTTTTCTGTTTGTGTCCGACATCTTTGTGTTTTGTTTAGTCTCATCGTTTTGTCGTTTGCTGTATTTCTGTTTGTGTTTTTGTTTCGTCTCATCATTGTGTCGCATGTCAACTTAGGTCTCTTTTTTATATTTTTGTTATTTCTTTTATTTTCTGTTTGTTCCTTGTTTTATCTGACCAGATTCCAGTTTTGGAGTTTCATGTTGTGTATGTATCATGATGACTAAAGCATATGCTGCTTATTTATGTTTTCTTGTCTTATTTTCTTTTTAGTTTTCTTTTGACAGTCATTTATTTCGCAATGGAGTATGTCCAAGCAAACAAATCCAGTCATGCACTCCCACTGCACAGTTCTTTCAAAGCTATCTTGTTATACTAAGCGAGGTGTAACAGTAGTAACACACTTGTCTCGCAGTCGTGAGGACCCGGGTTCCGGGCAACCCGTTTGCTGTGTTCCATGGTTTTCCGTAATCACTCCAGGCGAATGCTCAGACAAGTACATAATACAGCGCCTGCACGATTACCTGGACCTATCCTCCATGTTTCTCTACCAAGATTCAAAGTCTGTTCGTGGGCACCTAAAACACCCCAAACGAACAAAATAAATAAATATTAATATAAAATACGGCAGAGCTAACGTGCGGTACGCAAAAACTGCGACACAGTCGCGTTACGAGCAAGTTTCCGTAATACACGGGCATTTGCAGATTACGTAAGATGAACTTTCTCCATGTGCGGTCAATGTTACAAGTCATGCAACTGCTTTCAAATGGCAAGCTGTGGCCATCATCCCTAAAGTTAACCGGGGTTGTGATTTTTTCGCAATGATTTGAGTGAATCCCAGGTTCGCAAACGAAAATTTCTGTAATGAGATTCGGTCTTATTTGAAGATGCGTTCGTATCACGTAATAGCAACGAGATGTATATTAACGTCTGAAACCGCGATGCAATTACATATATTTGTCAGATTGTACGATATGATGCCTCAAATAACAGTTGTTTCAATATAGAAAATTGTACGTAACTGAGTCACGTCTTACAAGAAACGTCGATGTCACTTTGGGCATAATAAATGAAAAAGAAATTTTTAAAATTGATTTTAGTATTAGTCTACTAGCAATTGCTTTACTCAAAAGTGTATTTGGATAATATTTCCAATAACTTAAGAATCAGAAAGAATGAATAACATTAGATAGAGAATTTGAAGACAGTTTAATTTTTTTCAAAATTTTTAGACAGTGAAAAGCCTAGAAAAAGCATCGGTTATGCCAACGCACTTGAATTTAAAGCAAAATTATATTTCGTTAAGTTTAGAAATTTAATGAAAATACGTAAGTTAAAAATATATAATTTCGGATAATCACTTTAGTTAAAATTGAAGTCAAGGTTTACCAGTTAAAATTTTTTTCTTACAATTTACCGTTGCTTGACTCATATTTCTCACTTGTATCTATTTCTCGTAATACGATAAAAGTTAACTGGTGTTAGTAACATTAAACAAGAACACATTACACATATTTTTTTTAATTGTAAAAATTTTATATTTATATATTTTTTTCTTTGCGCCACACAAACTTCAAGGACATGACAATCACTGATTGGTATATTGTCAATCAGTGTACTGTAAAATACAAATAATTTTTCATGGATTTCGGGATTTCCAAAGAGCTGACATTTAACATACTTTGCACGTCTTAACTAAGACTCAAAATAGTTTGTCATTGTTGTTTGTTTTTATAAACTTTATGAGCATTATTACTTAAATTGTTTAGTGGAATATATCTACACACTAAGTGAAATGTTATCAAGTTGATTACCACAGATCAACCACCTAAAGGAAAGATGAGTACTCAATGTTTTTTTCGTGCTAGTAGTTTCACCTAGCGCTCCAAGTTATCCCTCGTGGAACTAACAAAAAAAACCATGCGACACTAGCGCTCCACATGGTGTCTCCATAAACACATAAAAATAGGGGGTGGGGGAGGAGACCACTATATTTTGCTTTTAATTTCAAAATTCTGTCGGCACTTTGTTTGTTTCAACAATGGGGTGGGCTATACTTTATTATTTTAAAGTCTTTATTGGGACTGTTATTTTTTTACGTAATTTATAAGTCTTCTTTCGGTACATATCACACACACCTCAGTGGACGATGAAATCGCAAAATATTTAAATATGAATTTAAAATAAAACCAAAATAAATTGAACGTACGAAAATTATCGCTTAAAAATATAACGTTTAGAAATATATTGTCAAGTCTGAAAGACGAATGCCACGCATATTTATTTGGCAACCCAATAGCAATAAATAAATTACTTCACAAATACAGTATCACATGAACTACGAAACAACGCCGTACATTTCAAGAACGTAATATCCACATGTATGCTGATATACACATTAGCAATTAGTTACAATACGTACGTCGTATATTTGCATATATTTACGAGAGGCTGTGTGACGAAAGCCACTTTTATATCTGGCAACAAACTAGTGATATATTACGATCATTACAAACATGTCTCATTAACCACTTAAAAAAAACCACTACAACATTTATGCTTGCTACAATAAATATACAAAACAAAAACACGATATTTTTTCACTGCTGAGAATTCACATTTTCGGCCACGTTGAAGCACTTTCTTCAAAGATTATCTCCTCCTTTAAATTTCTTTACCATATGCTGGTGAGTTTATACTTAAGTAAAATGTTTTATGTTTAATCTTTCAGAAAATCTGGAGTAAAACGGAGATATGTTTAATTTTTCTGAGATGATTTATTATTTCCTTATAGTAAATGTGGCGTTTCCATTGTACTTAAAATTCGATAAACGCTTAATATTAACAAGAATTAGTGAAACAAGTTATGGTAAATTTAAATTGTCTCTTAAGATTTTAGTGTGGATGCTTTATACATCAAAGACTATTCGAAGACTTATTTTATACTACAAACTCAACGTTTTAGGAACAATTATTTATAATAGTTAGTTAGATAAGTCACTTTAGATTATTAGATTAGTGGCTTATTCAGAACAGCTGTTACATACACATATATTTTGTATCAAATTCGTACAATTTTTCGACAAGTTAAATTAATTATTTCACTCGTTAACGATCGTGTTTTATTTTTTATTACGTGCGCGTGAAGGAAGAGAACATTTAAAAGTCTTAGGTTTCCTTCTGCAACTATAGATCACTTTCCAGTCTAGAAACAACCTACAAAACATTGCTACGCCAATATAGTTCATCTCAGCCACAAATGCAATTGTTTGACAGTTTTCATTGCATCTCGCAGAGGTAAAGCAAGGCCATTATATGTCAGCCCTTGCGAGTTGCATGGAACGAAGCTTTCTATTTATCGTTCCACGCCGACCTCATGTGGCCGATTCACTGAAAGAAGAGATGAGAGTTAATCATAGGTTTACATGTGCGAAAATAAATCCGTCGTTTAATATACCACAAAATAGTAAATTTTAATACCTAGTATACTCAAGGAAACGATAAATACACAGGAACTTGAAAAATATTAACGTAATTTTTCTATAATTAAAAATGTTATGGATTTGACAGATATAATGAATTTTTAATGCCAACAGAGGCCATAAAGCATTATGCTGATAGGGGAGAACTTGTTGCAATATATATGTATGTATGTATAGAGTATTTTCAAAAGTACAGTTTTCATTATCTTGCATGTATTTTCGAACAACTGGTCATGTACAAGATTACTGTTGGTCTGCTAGTTTCCTCGGAGCTAGCACGTTTCCTAAGTCATTGCATCCGTCACTGCTTCACACACACACACACATATCGTTCCCATCCCTCACTAGCACTAAAGACATCGTAGATAATGCGGCCGCTTGGGCGGACAAATTTTTCACTTCGAGGCCTAGATGTTCGGAAGTGGTGAGGACGACAGAAACATGTAAATCGCACCTTACCCTAGCCTCTAGGCGTAAGTTGCCTCGCCGACATATCGCCTCTATGAGTCATTCAGTGGTGACCCTATCATTATATGACGTAATAATAGTGGTGAAGATGGATTTTTTACGCTTGTATATTTGTAAAGATTCTGCATTAATATTTTCATACTAAAAATCGACCTAAGACACCCGCATATTGTACGTCTCCAGCAATAAACAAATAAGCTTAAAAGATTACTGAAGGACTCGAAATGGTTATTTATAAAGGCTTACTACGCTCTTTGAATGCTACTTGTTAGCAGACATCAACCCAACAATTGGGCAGTTGTTGAATATATGTCTATCACCTGGAGCTTTGTACACCACTCAGCGATCAGGACTGCTGTGAAAATTTCACCACATGTACAAGATTAAATATTGCGTCGTGTAAAGGCTTCTTGTATCCTACAAAGTATTCACGGAGGAAAGACAAATGGTCATTTCACATTAATGGTCGCCGTACCACGGTAGAGTGTCGCGTCGTGCTGGCATAGCTGCGACGACTCTGCAAACACTCGCAGACACACCACTCGATTCACGCCACATCTCCAAACACTAGAGCGACTGTCCACTCACTTGCATTACCCCGCCGGCTTTCACTTTCCCTTCTCGTTAGCTCACACAACCGTCATCACATCGGAAGTTATGTCTTTGCTGATCGTTATCACCTAGTATTTTAGGCTAGTGTGGCATAGGCACCGACATACTGTGTGTTCGCAGCTCTCGGGGCAATTACGCTATTCAAACGAGTTTTGCACCTCTTGATCTTTAGACTGGAACAAATACTTCTTCACTCATTTCCAACTGAGCAGTTTAAACCAAATGTAAAACACTTCTCGAAATTATTGATTGTTAGAGTAGCAGGAACTTTGTAACACTCAAAAAATACTTATTCACTCATTTCCAACTGAGCAGTTTAAACCAAATGTAAAACACTTCTCGAAATTATTGATTGTTAGAGTAGCAGGAACTTTGTAACACTCAAAATGTTTAGTCTTTAGACATTTTGAGTAAGGAATAAGTAACTTTATTTGTGTACATAAAACAGTTAATTTAAGTTTTGTTAGTTATTCACTAAACGGCCAAAAAAATTATTATGAGTGCCACGATGTAATCACCATCTGTCACATAGTAACTCCGGTTTACAGTAACTCACTTTTGGAATATATGTGCTCTATATAGCAGTAATTGCATTTTCACTGGTTACCAGCGGTTCGTCACTCATTTATCTTGTTGTTAACTTCTTTATCCGAAATCAGAAAATAATCAAGTATAACCATCGAATATTCACTCATTTCGATTTACATAGCGAAATAGACCGAAAGCGTATGACTCAAAGTTTAATAGAAGCATTATATTAAAATAACTGAGTAATACACAAGGTGAAACCACGTTGTATTATGCACACGAAATCAAAACGAAGACCCTCATCTGGAAGGCTTACGTTCCACAAAAAAGAGAAGCCTATTCGTGAGTGACATGTAACTCAAGCAGATTCATACTTTCTGTTAGTGTATTGCGCATGATCTAACAAATTACATCTGCGTAGGTAATATTAAATTTCGTGCTTCTTACACAGACATATGACTCGTAATTGTTTAAATCCATGGCAAAAACATGGTTCTCTCTCTGCTGTCGTTATGAAAGGAATTAAAGCATTTAAGTCGTGGGTATGTTCTATAGAGTACGAGTAAATATAAGACAACTTTAAAAATAAAGACGAGAGGGTAAAAACACTAAAACCAACAACAGTGGTCAGTATGGGTCCTCAGTTCAGGCGAAAGTAACACAACGACACACTACATTAACAAAGTCAGTTCTTACGGCAGGAATTAAATTAATGTCTTGCTAGTAAAGAAGCACTAACTGCTTAACTTTAATTCTTATATTATTGTGACTTACGTTATGACAATATCATCATAGAATACTTCAACATTATTGGTTACAGCAGTCGCCGTTGGTTAAATTTTATGTTAAAATTTCCTACCAGTCGTTTATACTAAGAAACGGATGTTTACTATTTAATATACGTAATTTTCTAAACGACGTGTATGTGTCTGTAACGTAAATGGTCTATGTTGTTCGTTCAACCCTTAAATCATATTGGTAAAAATATTCTAGTGCCGCTTTGTTAAACACGTCACAAATTTACGAGGTATTTCGGCCAAACCCTGTATCACTATATTAATAATTTGATGGAATTGCTATTATATTGGTCGAAATTCGTTAACTTTCTCTTTGAGCGTTTATTTTCCCGATCGAGTTCCGGATTTGTTTTTGTTTTATTACGTAGTTGGCTTACTCATTCAGCAATCTCTGGCGCCCGATAGAAAGATACTTTCCTAACTCTTTTTGTTGTGTTAATATAATGTAATACTACATTTCACGGCTTTCACCATGTCTACCTTTCAAAAGAGCACTTTCCACAAATCTGCGATATGTGTCTACAAAAACTTCGTTCCATTTCTCCTTCATCTTAAAAGGCAACTGTCGTTTTTATGTGATTTTAAATCTCTTTTTAACAAATAATCCAAATTATTTCAAAGGTATTCAGCAAAGTTAGTGTCCGGGTTTTTTTGGTCGGATATTCATGTTTGTCTATTTTTATGTTTTCGAATAATTAAGTTGACGTATTTATTTGGTGAACTAGCAGAAAAAGAAATAGACTGATTGAATACTTTCCAAATGTATAAAATTACTTTCTAAACCTTGGTAATTATGATGGCAAGCGGTAAATTCTCATGACCAAATAAATAAAATAGATATATTGTGCAGGATACCTGAGGGCCAGAATATTGCAGCCCGGATAGTGACTTACGATTGGGCGCTCGTAAGCATCTGCTTGCTCTGATTGATGACGTGAAATGATCCCCTGCTGTGCAGAGGCTCAGAAATGAGAAGGGCGGGGGAAACTGGAACATGCCCGTCGACCAATGACATCGTACAGCACGATTCCTATACACGCAAATCCATGGGCCGACCCCGCAGGGACTCGAACCCTGATCGCCTTGTTGGGAGGCGAGTGCTTAAGCCAAAGCGCCAACCGCTCAACTAGATAAGGCTATGAAGAAGGAAGCATAGTTGTGATACTAATTCGTCTAAAATTAGCAGTACCGTATGTAATGCTCTAAGGTATTTTCTCACTCATACACGCCTATCATTTTACCATTGCAAATAAAGAGATCCGTAATGTTTGTTTGGTAGTTTGGCTTTTATCAGTCTATGGAGACGTTTGCAACCATTTGAATTGTTATATTACTAGGCGGTTATATTCAGAAACAAGGTTACTCTGGGCAGGAGAAAATTTCATCTTGACGCGTACATACAATAACTTGGGAACAGGTTTAAGCATCTTATAAGTTACTATACCCTGGATTGCTTGCAGAATTTTAGCCTCGTGGGGTCGCGGTTGGCGTCTTGGCTAGAATATTCGGGGTCGGCCCTCGGATTCTCGGCCGTGGGAATCGTGCCGGACGATGCCGATGGTCGGCAGGTTTTCTCGGAGATCTCCCGTATCCCCCACCCCTTCATTCCGTCGCTGCTCCATACATCACGTCGCCCCTCACCAGCGCTTAAAGACCTACATGTTGAGTGCTGAGCAAAATATCTTCACTTCAATGATAATTAAACAAGCCGTGACAAACGCCAGTAGCCCTAACTAACAGCGTAATTTTGTCGTTATGGTATTAGGTCGTAATCTCTTATTATTAAACAATTATTATTAATTTTCCAATTGCCAATCTGAGTCACAGGATATGTCACAAAAACGAACTATCAAATTGTATGTATTGGCAATATTTAAAAAAAAGAATAAATTTGCCTAACTTACATATTTTATCTTGGACCGAAAAGTTGATGCCATTGATAAACTATAGAATACAAATGTTTGTGTTTAATTTGGTTTAGAAGAATAACTATATCCAACAGATCCATTAAATTTAAAACATATCACTTAGAATAAATAATAATGTAAAATTTACATTCTAGAAATAAGTCATAAAGATATACATACTCTTCAAGTAAACCTGATAACATAATTAATTATTAATATTAGCCAGCAAAAGTTGCAAATGACTTATGAAAATCTTGTTTTTTTTTTTCTGAAAGATTTATTGGTATCAAGTTTTTTTCTTTAAGTGCGCAATACATAAATTTATTTGCACAGTGTTTTATTTCGTAATTATTTTGGCTTACATGTTGACAGCGTGCAATTTCCGCTTAGGTATAAAATACTTCTTTGCATATTGATAACGAACTTATTCAATGGACAATCGCTATCAGGAAAATAATGGCAACATCTACGTCATTATAAAGATACGTGGATTAAATACTTTGTGCAGTTACTATTTTCATGACATATAATTGTCAAAAATTATTGCAGTAAGCGAATATAAATTACTGTCTAGAAAGCTCATAAAAGAATCACTAAATGAGTCTAAGGCGTTCGCTTCAATTCTCACACATTTGATATTCTAACTATGTTCCACGCTGTGCACTAACATTTCCTTGCCTGTGTTTCAAAGCTGCCAACATTATTTTGCCTACTTTCGTAAATTCAGTCACCGGGTTAACTGTTTTACGAATGTAATACATTGGATTTTTTGTTTCTGAATTGTCATGCACAGTTTGTCTGTCTAAAATGTTCTTTCGTTAGTAAGATAAGACTATTATAAATGTTTATGTACACGCAGATTACGCCTGTGCTAAAACTGTCATGGCCTTGCGTGAATAAGGTAGTTTATGACGGATAACTTCTTTCAAAGCCGACAACATTCTACAGGAGTAACCTGCGGCTAAAATACAATCTCTCTCGACGACTGGGGCATGTGTTCTACCAGACCAGTTCTCATGGCATCTACTACAATTATTTGTAAAGTCTGGTCATGTTGCCTTGGTGTCCATTTTCTTAAGAATAATCTTAAACTTTATATGAGATTTGCGTGACTGTCGTTAAAAATATTTATATCAAAGTAAAATAAAACTTATAACAATGGCTCCATCACAGATAATAGAAAATCTGCTTGCTTTAAATAGGTGTTTTTTCTTTAATTTGATACGCGCTTCGTAAAAGACGTAAAATAATAATGTTTCTCAATAGTATGCTTTTAATACAAATTCTTGTGTAAAATAAAAGATGGCATTTACATTGTTAATATTTGCCTAAAGACTTGAATATATACTCTTGTTATGTATAAATTCAGTGAAATTTAGCAACTACTTACGGATAATAACTGTTAATACTTTGTAATGTGTAACAATGTAAGACACATTTAGTTATTAAATGAACCTAAGATGTCCATTTCACCATTTATACTGTATGACGGCTTTTACTAATTTCCTGTTTAAATCCAGCGGTTATTAATCATGTTGCACACATCATGTGGTTTCTATACCCTCGAAAGTCGCTCACGGCGGCGGGAGGATTGAATATTATGGCTCTTTTAACTCAGGTCATGAACTCACTTGTGGTTTTAGAAAGCTGGTCTCTGAATTACTGGGTCCAGTTTATAAAAATTCCGAGGAGCCGTTACCTCTTTTAGCCGGTCTGAAATATGAATGCAATGGTACTGTTCCACAAGAAGCCCAGAGCAGCTCGATGTTGAACAGACACTCTTGACAAATAAAGTTTAGAAACTTATGTGGAAATTAAAACGATTTGTGGCCAAATGTGGAAAGTACCTACTTGCTTGAGCTGTAATAAATTACCTTAGCTGAACCGGTTACAAAATATGTCCTGGGAAATATTTCTTCATTCGGAAAAAAATCGTATCCAAATATGTTATCCAAGTATTTTGACCAAATTCACTACCAGGCGAGCAACAACTCTATAGCTCAGTGGCTGACAGATCCGTATTTCGACAGCTCGTGATAGAAACAAAACAATAAACAACTGGAAAACAAGTTTCAGGAATATAGGAACGTAACCTCTTGTGAAACGAGTTTGCATCCTTCAAGCTGAAAGCATTTAAACTATGTCGTTTAGCTTAACTGATGTTTTCGTTGTCATACAGCTCACTTCAAGACATAAGCTGGAACCCTTTTACCTGACAAGCTTTCGGTGAATTAGGAGTCTCATCTATAGACTGTTCGCTTACCAGTCTATTAATCTGACGCACATACATTACTGACCAAAACAAAACTCCACTATGTATAATTTCTTACTTGCGTATATGTTGGCCAAATAATTAGGTTTTGCAGTACTGAGTTTAGCAGTACTTTAAATAATGATGTACTTAATTAACAAGAACAAAAAATGTATGCTCGTGCGCACTACGTACCTACAAACTTAACTAATTATCAGTTTATACACATTAACTTTACGACTCGTCGACAGCGAGGTCATTAGAGACGGTTACACACAACTTTACAAAAAAATAAAACAGGATCTGTGCGAAATCTCGGCTATGGTCTCTGATAAGGAACCATCCAAGCATTCACGTGAAGCGATTTCGGGAATCCATGGAAAGTCTAAATTACGATGACTGGATCAATGAATCGGACCCAGGTACTCCCGAATGCGTGCCTAGGGTTTTCTCGGGATACTCCCATTTCCCCTCGTATTTTGCAGTTCTTCGCTCCTTCACTGTAAGGTGTCCTTTAAGGACGCCACCTATGTTTAGCGGTTTTGCTCGTTAGAGGTTCAAAAGCGACGAAGCTTGAAGGGCGACCTTGAAGCGCGTATCAAATGCTGCATCACCACGAGCCAAGACGATACATTTTTACTACAGGAATTTAAGACCACTCTGCACCGAAAAATTGCATGATTAAATAATAGTAATTTCTCAAAAATTATATATTTTTCGGTTCCATAGTTTTTTGTACAAGGGCATGTCAAAGTAGCGTTTTGACTTTTTCCGCTACTTACCTAAAATAAATACTTTTCAAACTATACGAATGAAGTAACTTTGATTAAAAGTAAATGTGTTTAGCTACGAAATGACACCTTTGTAATTTCTAGTAATTTTTTTACATATGCAGGCACTCAATAATGTGCAGAAATTTAAGTACAGTCAAGATTTTTTAAAGAAATGATGTAACGACCGCAAATTTTCCGTTTCTCCCGTCCAACATATACGTCAAGGCGAGCACCAATTCAGATCATTACACCGTCTTACTTTGAACACGAGAAAATATAGGCCTAAATGTTATATTACTGTAACTTTAAAGTTATGGTGGTACATTTTATTTCGTAAACAAAAATCTGCACGTAATTTAAATCTCTTTTGCCGTGTGGTCTTTGCCCGTAGTGAAGATTGACGTAGAAGGTGCAGGTTAGCGTGTGCCTTGTCAGGCGCTCAGGCAGGTGGGGCTGGCTCAAGAGTTGTTTACAAGCAGAGCTGACCTCGGCCCGTGGACCAGTTTGGCTGGCGGCACTCTCGCCTGCATTCCTCGACCTCCTGCGTGACCGTCTCGCTCGCCAGGAGGCGTGCCTTCGCAACTAGGGCCCTCTCCCCCACATACACACCCTTGCCGTCGCTCATAATATCTGTTACGTCGCTGCGGCAAACTGGAACATGCCCTCATATCAACTATCACCGCGCTTGATAACGTAACCATAAACCCGAGTACTGTTGTACTCGCGCGTTCAAGTCTCTAACTGGCAATACACGTGTCATTATGGGTATATTTATCATCGGTTGCATTAAAACTGAAAAAAAAAAAAAAAAAAAAAAAATTAATTACGTTTCCTGAAAACTTTTAATTTTTAGACGGCTAATTTAAATATTGAATTTAAGTGAAATGATTGAAGAGATTTGGGTCAGGCGCTTATCATCGAGGTCTTCAGCGCTGGTGGGGAGAAACATGATGTGAGTATAGACCAGCGCCGGAATGAATGGGAGGGGAGATCTCCGAGAAAATCCGACGGCCAGCGGCCACATGCGAAAATCCGGGAATCGAACCCAGATCGTCTTGGTGAGAGGCGAGAGGTCTAATCCCTCGGCCACCGCAGGCCCTTAATATTGAATTAGAAAATAAAAATTACTTTACGGATTTGAAAAGTGTATAACTCACTAGAACAATAGTTTTTCTTTTAGTTTTACGTAAAACATCTTAAAAATATTTTATCATTTAATACTGTATTAAGTTAGAAACTTACGTATAAGTTGCATAAATACACAAGTAGTAACTATTTTCCGTAATATTTCTGTGAAAATATCTTTTCTTAAAACTCGTGTTTAAAAAGTTAATCTCTGAACGCACCCTGACTGAACAAACAGTAACTCAGCCCACGGTCCTAGAAGAACAGGTCTGGACACTCGCCTGGAAACTTGACCCCCTTGTTGTTTGGTTGCAGTTCACCAAGTTACCGAGAATATTGTGTTTTATTGGCGCTTCAGTTAGGGCGGTCGAACTGAAACTCCGCCCACTTCCTTTCCACTAAGACAAACAATATACCAAAACGTATTTTTTTATCAATTTATAAAATACTTCCTTCACTCACAAATTTAATAAAAGGCTCCAGCAATCTTTATTTACTTTATAAATTTAACAATGGAAAAACGTGGGTGGAGTTTGAGTCTGACCGCCCTAACTGAAGCGCCAACAAAACACAACATTCTCGGTAACTTGACGAACTACAGCCAAACAACAAGGGGGTCAAGCAAAATACATGGTAGGTAGGCGAGTGTCCAGGCCTGTACTTCTACGACCGTGACTTAGACCGTCCAATGTGCTTCGCGCATGTCATCTGTACGATGAAAATGTTGATCACGTTGTAAACAAAAATTGGAAAACATTCTCGAACTATCGATGGTTACATCTACTTACGATAGCAACCAACGCAACAGACTGTCATTGATACAATTCAGTTACGTAACTATCGTAAGCTGTAAGACCTAGAGTTATAGATAAGGGTGATCTTAGCGGAGATAGCCCAGATATATATTATCTGTGTTGTTTGATCTTGGTCCGCACGAATAAAATATAAAGTGTAACATATTTCTTACGATTTTATAAAATCACAGCTAATTATGAAGAGAACGGTGTAACTATCTCTTTCGAAAATGTGATTGATCAGTAACAATTTTGAGTGTCTTACTGGATTGCAAAGAGAGAAGTTGACCCCTAAGAATTAACAATACTATTACTTATATCGATATAAGTAATTTAAGACTGAACGAGAAAATAGATAAAAGAAAATTTGATGTATTTCATGACGACGATTATTAGTGAAACTGGTATTGTTCACAGTACCTGTTATAATACATTCTACGATAAATGTAGAATAGGTAACTTAATCAGTTTTAGTTTGCGTGTTGTAGTAACCTCTGACAAGCTATACATATATGTATGTTTATATATATTTACACACACACACACACACACACATATATATATATATATATATATATATATATATAGTGAGAGAGAGAGATAGATTTGTCAGCCGTTATCACATAGGTTTTTAACACACATAATTGTTATAAAATAATATCTTAAGAAGGAAAGTATTTTGCCACTTGCACTTGACTAAAATAAGTATAAATATCCCACAAGCAAAGAGTTTATTTTGTCAACAGCCATGAAATGTAGGTATTTTATAAAATATTTTATTGCTTATTTTTGAGACGGTTAGTTATATAATTTCGTCTGTTGCTAAATAAATGCTTTCAGAGACTAACTAGGTAGTTAATTAATTGCAGGTAGTCAACACTATGATGCATAATTTTATAAATTCTTACATAAAACAGACAGGAATAGTTTTGCACTAAGGACAAGCTACCAGTATGTTGAATGGCAGCTGGTCCCTTACAGCAATTCCTCTGGCAGGTTTCAGAACCACAATTCATTGCCACCACGGCAGAGGACAGATGTCAGTTGAGGGCTCACGGAGGCGTAGGACCAGTGGTAGCACACAAAGACAATAGCACAGGCCTTGACACAAACACGCACATGGACGTCACAATGGTTTGCGTCCCACCCGTTCATAGCGAAGATGAAAGTCACGTTGAGGTGTTTCACAGAAGCTAGTGAGTCGACTTCTGTGGTTGCAGCTGATAGCAAGCGACTTTACAATCTGACTAGTGACCTCTCTCCTCGTCCGACAATGTGCACATACCAAGAAAGGCCGTGCTATGACGTAGGTGTATGAGAAGTTGTCTAACTTCGCGTGGGAGGCGAGCGCCTTAGCCGCGACAGCAACCGCACTTAAAATCCAACAACAAGTATTGACAAGCTTTCTATTACTTGCTGTACCCGATATATTTTAATTTTTCAATGAATCTGGTAGCCTGCGTCTAATTTCATTAGAGTGCGAAGGAAGCCAGTAAAGTCTTAAATGAAAGGTAGAGAACGGTAAAACCTTTAGAGAATCTCTTGCAACGTGCTTGAAATGTGTTTCAGTGTGGTGGGAAATCACGTTAATTTACGAAGTTATAATACGACACACTTGTAATGATTCACTAAAAAGAAAGAACACTTCAGACGAGTGCGAAAAGTCAAGACACCGAGAAAACTTTAAACATGTTTTCAAAACCTCTATGACGGTTGAAAACGTAGTTTACAGACTACCGTGTCTGAAAATATACTTATCGTATGTATGTAAAACATAGGTATATAAATATATTGGACTTTACTGCGTACAACCCCCCTCCGCAAAAAATAAAAAATAAAAATAAAATTACACTATAGTTTCGAAGCGGCGATGTGGCTGTTAACATGCGCGTCGGTGTCACTTCTGTCACTGTTCCGTTTTTAGTGTCCAACGTGCACACCAGCTTTAGACTGTTTGCACTCTTGAAGGAAGAACTTATACTATATTTATCACTTCTTATATAAGCATGTGGCAATTTTTTTAAGGTGTTATTGTGTGTCACTACTGGGTATTTCAGAGAAAGTCGGTATTGTAATCAAATACAGGTACATAGCTTTATTGGGGGGGGGGAGATTTTGGAGATTCTAACACCCCCGCTATTAGCTACAAATAATTGAAAAAAATCACATCAAAGATTTAAAATATTTTGACCAGCATAATATTCAATGTTTCTTTACGAAAAACTGTTAAAATATCCCTATTTTACACCTTGAGATCAAAATATTCCCGGGGGAGGATCCCTGGACTCCCCGGGTCGAAGGTGTGGTCGGTGTACATTAAATTATTCTCAGGTTTAAACTCTCTTCTTACATAAATCCTGGCTACACCAGTGACTGGGAGAGTTGATTTTTATCTTATTATTGTTTATCCTTGTAAAACTGCTTAATGTGTTAAGCAGTCAGAATTTTTCGAAAGGCGTAAGTTAAATTTGGTGATGAGTGGGCGTAAGTGAATTTCGCTGATTAACCTGTCAACAGTCCAGATTTCTTAGCCATCCTATGCACGCTTTGGCCACAATCGACTATCCAATAGCGATAAAGGTTAGACTACCACGCTTGAAAAGAACAGCACTGCCTGTATTCAACGCAAGCCAACACACGTGCAGTGTTTTCGTATGGTATTTTAATCGGTGACCATAACTATATTTGTGGGTATTATGTAGAAAGTATCAACGCATGCTTCTAGTTTTGTGTTTTGCGAATTCGCGTGGTATTTTTGAGATACAACAGTCTAAAAATTGTCGTTTTAATAATTTTTGAGGAGCGCCAAAATAATGTTTCTAATAAACATGTTACAATTTACAAATTATAGTTTTAAATGTGTTTCATCTTCCTAGACAAAGTAAATTAAAAAACAATTCTCATATTAAAAAAATTGGCGTGAACACATTACAACTCAGTTCATGCAGCTGTTCCGAAGCCTCTTAACACCTTTCAGTAAAAAACTTTAATAATGAAATTTATATTATAAATACATAAATTTTACTTTCAGTCGGATCGTAAGTTTAAGAAATCTGAAAATATATTTGCATATTTGTACAAAATTCTTATTTAATAATTTGTGACATATAGCAGCATACATTGAAAGAATGTATTGTTGCTGTTAGCTCATACTTTATTAAAAATAAGAGCAAAAGTCCAGTTTGGCTGTCAGTACTCTCTGCGTTGTTCCTTAGACAGTTTGATTTGAAGAAGGAATAAATAACATCTTTCCTTCACAGAACATCATTGTACTTCTACAGAAGAGATTATTGTACGGACAACCCAGACAGTACAACCAAACCAGAATGTTGTCCTAATGGTACCAACAATAATAATTTTATTTCAGTTTACTCTTCCACATTAATGCTTACATGAATATATATCTAAATAAATATTTATTATGATGTCATATGGTTCTCAATATATTTAACAGGCCTTACATTTCTTGTATTAAATTTGCCAACACTTCAAAAACAAAATTTTTACTCAAAACATGAATGTAAGATTAATTTTCTAAGTAACTTATAAGATTAAGTTTGATAAAATTCGGGCCGAGGGTTCAACTCTTTGATGTGCGAGGGAACACACGCGTATGGACAGAAATACAGGGACGTTATCAAATAAACCTTTGGAAAGTAAGCTTAAAACGCAGAATGTAGACACACTGGTCATGATTGACAACTCTTAATTACCTGGAAGTACTATATCACTTAATTTCACGCTCTCCGGAGACGTCATTTAGATGCATCTCACAACTCAATACATTGTCACTTCAGTGGACGCTACATCCTTTGCGGAATATATCCGTCTAGTACAATTTTACGTAACGTTTGGAATTTTGTACGTTACAGTTTTCCGCAAAAGTTTGTGCAGGTGTCGTAATGACTCTTACCGTAAGAAAAATATATAAGATGCAAGCCAACGTGAAAGATACGCTTAATAAAGAGTTGCAAGCGGAAAACTGAAAAATACGTTAATTTGAACGAACTTGTCGACAAGAAACAGCAAACAGAACGAAGTGACGCAACGGTAAGACGTTGGACTCACGATCGCGAAGATCATGATTCTGTTCCCGGATATGCTCACTATGATTTCGGTTTTGACATGTCTCGCGAAATCACCCCAGGAGAACGCGTGGATGACTCCATAACAAAGGCCATGGCCGATTATCCTCTCAGTTATTGAAGGTTGTAAATTTGCATGTCACCATTCATTTAACATTCGTCTAGGAGACGAAGAGCATACTTAAACAAAATAGAGGCATATTAATTTTAAAACTCCACATGAAAAGCATTCTGCAAACCAAAACCACGTAAAGGATTATAAACCCCGCGAAATAAGACAGGAGTTGTGACAGTGTAAGATAAGGTAGGTCAATTTCACGTCTCGTCGACAGCGAGACAATTAGAGACGGTGGCCCACGAATTGGTACATGATAGGACCTAGGAGGGGAAGCGGCCATGGCCTTTGTTAAGAGGTCATCCCAGCATTTACTTGGAGCGATTTTGGGAAACAGTGATAAACCGAAAACAGGAAGATTGTGTCCCGTAATAGAACCCGGGTCCTTCCGAATGCTAGTCCAGAGTGTTACCGCTGCGCCACCTCGCTCGATTTGTGACAGTGTAGACAGTCTCGGCGAAGAGACTTGAAGACTGTGGACAGCGGGCAGCCGGGGCAGTTTCGCCATGCTGTCTCAGTAATTGCCACGTGGTCGCCGGGCCGATCACGATCACTCTGATCAGAACTTCGTCCACGTCGTGATCATGGAAGCGCAGCACGAGACACGTCCCAGACGCTCAGACTGCAATTATAACGCCGCCTCCCGCCGTCTGATTTGCGGTTCCCCGGAAAGACATGCGCCCAAGTGGAGGTTACCACAGGCGGTTTCTGCGTTGCGAGACGCTGCCTTGCTACATCAGGGAAATTAATAAACGATAAATCCTCGTGACGTAGTTCACGGTTCTGTGCGGGCAGAGACCCGGGGAGAACCAATAATTACTGCACTCATCTCTAGCAACGGAGAAATATGGTGAGAGACAACCAGAGTTCACATCGCAATGACTCAACAGAACAAATTAGCGATCAATACTTCTGACGAAACCGCGATGATCCTTTGAATCTTTTAAAACACGTTCGTGGTTCTCTTGAGATTCTCGCATTATTTTTCAAACAAAAATTTTTAATATTCCTTGCAAATTGATCAATTAACTGAAGTCAAAGTGACTATAATAATCTAACGATCATGTAAGTTAAATTGTAGCACACATACCATGTGTCATTTATATAATTTGTTAAAAAATGTCTGATATGACGTAACAGTACCTTGTTATTGTTAAATTTATATTTATTTTTATTTTAATTATTAAGAATTTAGAAAATTATTCAAATCTCGTTAGAGAATCGTATGTATTTAATGGACAAATTGTACTTATTAAGTGGCTAAAATTTCATTCTGGAAAATGCTATGTTTTCTCACACTCATGATAAAAGTCCTCTCTAAACTTGTTTTCCTTCTGCACATTCTAAATTCAGCGGAAAAAAAATTCTGTAGTGCTATCAACGAAAATACGTAACAACATACTTACAATGTCTGTAATTCAACAAAATACTGCATCTTTACTACTGTCGCAATGACACACATTCTGTTCCTTGAATTGTTAGAGATTGGAAGATGAGAGGAATTTTGAAAATGCTTTTTGGAAGCAGTGGGATTTTTCAAAGACATAGGTAAACAATATATAATCATCTCGTAGGGTTTTTGAAATGTTGCTATGCAGTTGCGGTGACGAAGTACTGTCGTATGTTTTCTAATGTTTATCTACGCCATGCAAAACTTTACAAATATGTGATATCTAAACATGCTAATCTGTTTATATAAGAATCACTACGTATGTACAGCTTGTTAACTATATATAACTACCTCTTTTATACATACAATTTCAAAATTCTTCTAGCAAAATTTTCAGCATCTACCAGAATTTTCTCTCGAGTCTTTGGCTGTCTCCTCATTTAATTTTAAAGTAGTGATAAACGTACAGAAAATATGGCTTATTAAAAATTAGGACGGCCACCTACCTCACGCTTCAAATGCGTTGTAGTGTGTTCGTAAACAAGATTTTTCTACGAAACATTTCCACGTGTACCCATTGTGCCAACGTACGAAAAGTAAACACACTTCAGACAAGGTTGAAACCTCATTGTTAAGACGCCGCACTCATTAATATCACTATTTCTAAGCCTTCCAACATGGCTGAAAACGGCCTTTTCAGACTTCCGTATTTCAACATGTACTAACTGGATGTATGTGAAACTCAGATTGAGACCTGCACTGAACATTGCTGCAGACTTATCACCAATAAAATTATATGCTCACCGCTTAGTATCATATAGCAAAAATAACGTCAATAAGAGTTTACGAATATTAAAATAGCACTTAAATAATTTTAAAAATAGTTTTAGTGTGGAATATATGAAATCCTACATTTGCATGAGCATCAGCCTGTTTTCAAACTGTACATATTGTAATAAACAATTTGCGACACAGAACTTAACCAATGAATTTAATTGCGCAGAAAAATAATAATCTTCTAGAACAAAATACTTTTAAAAATGGCAAGCCCATTAAGTAGTGTTAAAATTTGAATTTCTTACTATATTTAAAATTTTATATGACTATAAAAACAAACTTATAGATAAGCTAATTCTCATCACTAAGGGAGATACATAACTAAATGACTTTCATTAGCAACATTATTAGGCTTTGTAAGGCAAACGTAGAAAATAAAATTTTATTTTGAAAACCAACTATAACAATATCCATGGCACAACTTGGGGCAAACATGTATTTTCGTATGAGAGAAGGGCCTTTTTTTCCTCGCTTCTCTAATACCACTTCTATTCGCGTTTTAGTAGAAATCGCTCACGTATGTGGACTTACATTTGCATTTACAAAATTATTATCAGTGCCATTTGTTTGAATACTTCCACATTTCTGATACCTACTATACAATTATTTCTCTAGACATACCTGGATTGAGACGGCTGTGAAAGAAAAATTTATATGATAGCAGAACTGAACTGCCCACTAAAGAACATAGATAAGAAAATGAAATTTTTACTGATCTATTTTAGACAATGAAAGAGTTTAGCTTACTCAATTCGACATGAGACCAGTAAGATGTAATTTATATTATATTTGTTAATATGTTATATTATGTTGTAATGGTAATTACATAAATTTATATAAATTATACAACAAAAGCCGTCTTTCGCGGCCATTCTCCCAGGCTCAAGCCGCGTCTTCATGATTGCTGGAACCAACGATTCGCAGCGTACAAATGTATGACGAAACGTCACGTCCGTTCTTGCAGCCGTGAAGACTCGATTCAAGCTCCAAAGTCATGATGTAAATTGCTTTAAAATTTTTATAGTCTTCCAAATAATAATTATACAGCTACCAAGCAGTCAAGCGAAGTAAAGAAACAATTCACACTAGAAACACTGACTACTTACTCTTAACAACCTTAGTAAGGTCCAATTTCATCTTATCTTCAAAAAGGTCCATACAAGACTATAACTCTGCAAGTGTATTGGCAGCCATGTTACAGGTACGTTATCTTAACCTCGAGAGTCTGCATTCTGTCCTCTTAAGCGACCTGAAATAGATGTATGCAGTTCATTCAAAAACATAACGATTGTGATCTGTAAGACTTTAACCACTTGTAGTTTTTGGAGAGTAAATTTCAAGCATATGTACTTGCTGTGTACGGTTAGTGATTAAATTTATCTGCATTAATACATATTGGCACCTACTTCCTGAATATAAGGAATTGCATATATGTAACCAAATTACGTGAAATTATGTATTAAATTTTTGTACGTTTGACAAATGATCCGTGAAACTACGTAATATTTGTTACATACGTAATTTTAAATATGTTAGAGTGTAAAGGTATTATTATAATTTAACTCAATGAGTGAAGATAAACTTCATGGCCTCTGATTCTTGATGAGTTAAAAATTGTGGAGTTATTTTCTTTTTTTTTATACACGACATATACAGCAACAGGCTGTTTTGCAAATGTACATGTTTTGCAAACTTAACATTATGATTACACTTTCTTTATGCTGGTACCAGTTCATCTTATATTTGTACTCGTGTAACTACATGCTGATAATCGCAAACATTTGAACTCTTTAGATTGGCGAGCATATTTTCATTTAGAGGAACGTAGTAGCGTAGTTATTATCCATGTTCTTTTTCTATGAAATATATTGAACGAAATACCAGGCCTAAGTTAAAAACTATCTAGTCCTATTAGGTCAAAACCTATATTGTGTTCCTGCGTAACACAATGTAAATTTGTGATTTCATATATATATATATATATATATATATATATATATATATATATATATATATATATATGTATATATATACACACATATTCAAGCAATAATTTATCTACTACATATTTACGTGAACTATTTGTAATTTTGATAAAATCTCGCTTATAGTAATTTTATTTGCTGTTATTTCTATATTCATTTTGACAAACGTGCTAACTACGCTTATGGTTTTGACAAAATATTGGTTTATTTACTTTGTTCTTTCAGTACTATAATGAAGACCGCAATTTACTTTTCATTAAAATAAGACTCTTAAAATCTTACCAGTCCAAACATCGCAATCATAAAAAATACAGTCATGTGAAGAGTATACTTTTCACAACTACAATATAAAACTGCGTGTTAATAGGTATTTTGTAAACTGTACATAGGCTTAGTAAACAAATTTCATTAATTACATATTTTAAACGAATTTAATTATAAACGCAACAGTTGCTGCCGTGAAATACTTTCTCCTTACGCTAAAAGGCAGCATGCATACTTTCACTGACACATAATTCATCATAGTTGCTATATATAGCATTCGTTTAAATTAATAATCACTAAACTATCGATTCCAGTCAACTGAAACACACACATCAGTGATAACGTCTATTTAATAAAGTTTTATGAAAGAAAAATAGTTTTTTCTCCGTCAGCATATAGGAATGGTACTCTGCTGATAGTTGAGAATTGAGCTTCGTTAAAAAAATATGAAATTGACTAGTAAATGGTATTATTTTTTGTATTAAATGTTACTTAGAAGCTGTATGACTTTATATTTATTTCAAAAAATGTAAGAATTATGATGGTCTAAATTTGAATAAATGTGCGTGACTTCAGTTCGGTTGGAAATAAAATTATTGGAATAGAAAGTAGATTTTTTAATTGCAGTTTCCAAATACTATTGACATATTAAATGTGGGGCATGAATAAATTTTAATACATTTCCATAAAATTTACTTTAAAATTTATTTGTTTTTACAGCCAATATGTCCCTAAGAGTTCTTGTCTATTTGGTTCCTAGTTTCGAGCATCCTGAATAGCCCTTTAAGAAGAGTAGTCATATTAAATACGCACAGCAAACTATAGGCAGTTCGCGATAAACTGATCACTTTTGAAGGTCACCTTGTCTAGAATAATATTAAAAAGTAATATTAATTGTGGCCTTCTACGTTAACATCGAGTACTGTGCAATATAAACACGTTGATTGTTGTGTAGGTAGCTTCGTTTGCGTTAAAAAGTGAAATGAAACTATTAATTATCTGAAAGGAAAACAATTTACTATGGCTTCCAAAGTGCTCATTTTATCCCCAACCACCTATATCTGGTTTGGCAGATTTACTTTCGCCAGTAAATATAGCTTGTGTGGCATATAAGAGGCAATAAGTCTTTAATTGCATAACGTAATGTAAAATGCTTTACATACGTCAATAAGTAGAGACATGAACTTTTCGCGAAAAGAATTTTGCCCCACTTTGTTCCAGTGCCTTATGTGCACGTCTGCAGTTCTGCTTCATAGATATTGGCAGCGTGCCTTTGAATTGTGCCGTTTCTCATTTGACTGTACCAATCACAATAAGGTTACTGTAACACCACACGTCTGTGATTTGCGTGTAAAACCCCACGACACACGAATGTCAAAACATCCAATCTCTGACCGTGAAGCAAGTCTGCAGACGTTCACACAAGTCACTGACACAAAGTGAGGCAAATTTCTTTTCGCGAAAAGTTCATGTCTCTATCAATAAGCATTAAAGTGTATTTTACAAAAATATATTACTGAAGAAAAAAACACATAGAGATGGTGTAACAATAAATAAAATAAACAGAAATAGCCAACTCAGTAAAATTTAAGATTAATTTGTTTGAGTTTTTCAAAGATCTTGAGAAGTTCTCTAATAGGTAAACTAATGCATTTATTTTTTCTTTGTTCGTACAGACAGAATTTTTATCTTTAAATTAATATTTGTTATATTTATCCTTTATATTTTTTTGTAGTTCGCTTAAAATAGTTTTTGTTGAACTATGGTTGATAAAATCTCTTAAAAACAGAAAATACTTACATTGAACCATCTCGGGCTATCGGTTATCCATGACTTATTAATGTACTTAGGTGAGTTTGCCGTCAGAGCTTGGTTTAAGCGATCAAAAGTACAATAGAAATTTAAATGAACAGTCAGTGAGAGGATGTCTGCTCAGAACCAGCATGACACAGCTAATCTCACGTTGCTGTAGCAGTTCCCTCCATTCAATGCTGCGACCTTGTTCCGTATATAATACGTAGCGCTGCCCTGGGGGCTCCAGTTACGTCATCAACGATTCCGGTTTCACACGCCCAACATACGCTGCGAGAAAAATTTTATTTTAACCTTATGTCTCCGGTATAGATTCGCCATAAATAAAATAATGTTGTCCCTCTTGCATTCAGTCACTTTTAATGCCTTCTTTGCGACACTATACTATGCAGAGGAACTTCATACTTTGAAAATAACATGTATACAAATACAGTATGAACCAAGACGTGGTCCGTTAATTTAGTATGGGGATAGTGTATAAAACTATACGTTGAAAATGTATTTTAAACATGATTTGTTGCTAAAATCAAGAAGTGTTTTAATATGTCTGAAAACATTGAAAAGTAACATTGACTTTAAAGAAATAATTACTACTCAAGTATTTATTTTAAGGTTAAAGTTGAAAACTCATGTTTTTAAACACTTCAGTATAAATTTGGCATCACGAAACCCACTCCGTCCTGATTCACCCTTCTTATATATTTAAAAATACTTTTTAACAATCATAAACGTTTGCATATTTATTTACTGTAAAAAAACATGACAAATAAAGGATGTAAATTAGGTACATGGACTCGGCAATTAATTTAATTATGCTAAATAAAAAACCGTACGGTGATCCGAAACTATATATTATTTTATATCACCTAGAAAAATTCTTATATTTGTTGCTGTTAACACTTTAATATTTGCTCTTGTCGAAATTAAAACTCGTAGTAGAAAAAAATGCACTGAATTTAAGTCATTGATTTTGGTTTTCTTGTCGTTTGTTGACAACCTCATACTTGATTATTAAAATAATACCTCCTCATGTATTGATTGAATCATTACAACACTGTGATAAAAGGTTATGTATTGGTCACCACAAAATATTTTGTTAATATGTATCTTATAAAATCTTTTTGTGGTGACAGCAAAAATTTTTTGCTACCCCCAGTAATATATTTCAGTGACTGCAAACTAATTTTGAAACCACTGCAAGAAATGTTGATGAAGTCCACACTGACGAAACATTTTGTGGCTAACCAGAAAATATTATTTTCTGTAAATGCTTGAGAAACGTTTGAAACTGAGCTTAGATTTAAGTTGCAACACAAACAACAGTTGTCACCATTTATCACAAGAATTCATCTCCCGAAATATTTTGGGTAAGTTTTGCAAATATTCTCGAAGACAACCTACAGCAAAGAGTTATCGTAGCACCGGCGAGCTCAAAGAAATGTCGGATGTGCGCGTAGCTTTGTTCTAACTTACCAGCATCTCCACAGTCACCCGCATTCGCGCTCGTATTTCTCCCTCATTTTTTCGCACATGCTTTATGTGTAACTTGCATGTTTGCAATTGTCTTAGAACATCAACGAGTTATAGTTGATATCGTATATTCACAATTACCTTCGTGGATATACTATTTATTTAAACAGAAATAGCGTGAAATATTTATTACTTTTTTATTTTTCCATATTTTATTAGAGTTGCGTCTCACTAAAATGTATGGACAACATTTTCAAAACAAACATGTTAAAATAACTCTAAATAGTTATTTGCTATAGAAAATTATATCTCATTCGACATCGTGCAACTTAGAGGACAATACTGACACCACAGAATAAAAAAGTAGTAAATTATTTTAGAGAAGGTAGTATGCACCGAAATCAGGTAAAAATTTCTAGTGGACATTTGATATTAAACAATTTAACAGACATGCAACATCCATAAAAGTATAGAAGCTCTACAGCTAAACGGCATAGTTCCAAAAGAACACCCAGGATTATTTGAAAGGGTGTGACATAAGGCGGAATGATGCATTACTATTAATGGACATAATACAGAACACTGCCTATAAAGGTAGGGAACTAAGAAAGTGTTCATATCTTGTATGGTATAGCTTTAAGGGCCCATTTTTACTACACGTTTTGTATTGTTTCGGTTCAATTTAAATCTCTACAAAATATTGGATACGTTCATTCTAACATTCTCTATAAACATGGTATATCTTAAGTACACGAACATACCATGAATTCAGTACACTCTTACAACCCGCCTTGTGCCCATTACTCTGTGATGTCACATGAGAGGGTAAGCATGACTCTTTGCAACATAGCCAATTCCATAGATAACACACATACGTGGTCAGTTTTGGCAAGTGTGGCCTGCTTCACTTGGGTTGACAAGAGACGAAGCGGAATAATGGAGCCGTAGTGGGGTTTGAGGAGAAGAAAAAAATTCACTAAAATCCGAAATTGAGCCAAACGTATTTTCTAAATGAGTTTTGTAGTAACACACAATTATGTAGTCAGATTTAGTTTTAAAATTACTGGTAGACCTAAAATTTACATTAAGGCGAAAATTGGTGTTTTCATTTAAAATCAGACATGTTCAGCACGCTGTAATTTTGTATTTGTTACAAGATCACAACTGCCGTTACCTACTGGAAAGCGTAGAGTTGATATTTATCCAGATCTATACATGACCATTTTTATTCTTTAACAGCGATCGAAATATATGTACAAACGCCACTTTCATAATTAGCATAATGTGAAATGTATGTTTCCGTAGGAATAAATTTGCAATATTTCACTGTCGTTAGTGCCACATCATACCAGATTTTTCGCTTTCATATAAAATTGGATAGGTGGAAATATCTGGTTCTGAAAGCTTGGTCCTCATTTGGACTGCGTGGAGAAAGTGCACTTGCTGGCGGTATTGCCAGTAAGTTTCCCTACGAACGAGAATCCGCTGAGGAACAAACCCAAAATACTGCGGTGAAGGGTTGACTCGTTGAAGGCACAGCCGTTAATACGCAGGTCAAAACCTTTATTGTTGTTGTGAGTGGACGTCCTTCACCTAGCCTTCAACTAACTCTTGCCTTTTTTTTATATATACTGGCCAATAGTGTGTAAACCACACTCTGTGACACTGAAATGGAGTGTGCTACCGCACGATGTGTATGTTCAGAATCCTTCCTACCTGTGTATCTTGAAACAATCGGTTCCGGTCACGGTCTTAGAACAGGTCTAGACACTCTCCTATCTAACAATGTATTTTGCTTGACCCCCTTGTTGTTTGGCTGTAGTTCGTCAAGTTACCGAGAATGTCGTACTTTTTGGCGCTGTTTTCCGGACGGTCGGACTCAAACTCCGTCCACTTTTTTTCCATTGTCAAATTTATAAAGTAAATAAAGATTGCTAGAGCCTTTTCTTAAATTCGTGAACGAAGAAAGTATTTCATAAATTGATAAAAAAAATACGTTTTGATAAATTGTTTATCTTAACGGAAAGGAAGTGGGCGGAGTTTAGTCGGACCGCCCTAACATCAGCGCCAATAAAACACAATATTCTCGGTAACTTGGTGAACTACAGCCAAACAACAAGGGGGTCAAATATCCAGGCGAGTGTCCAGACCTGTTCTTCTACGGCCGTGGTTCCGGTAAATAATGTTGAGACGCTAACTTCCCCAACTGATTACTGTCACTAAAGCCACTGATGTAGTTGAGAATGTAATTGTGCAACAACCTGCTTCAGTGCGTTACGTGCACATCTGTAGCTATTGACGGCATGTTTTTGAGCAGATGTGTTGCTCATTTAACTGCACCAATGAGAACAAAGTTGCTGCAACATCACACGCATATTATTTGCGGGTAGTAGATTGAAACGCTGACAGGGTAACCCACCAAAGCACTGACCATGAAGCAGCGCTGCAGATAAACACATAAATCACTGAAACAAAATTGAGCCAAACTTTTCTGGCCAAAAATCAGTGAGTCTAGCTACCGCCAACCACATATGATTTTACAACAGCACGTGCACACCCTTCTCTTACCACGTGACATAACCAGTGGAAATGTTACGTCATGTATACGGGAATGGGACATCCGCTGTATGAGCATTAGACGCAGTTTGTCACACTACTGCTGACAATACGTCGTGTCTGGTACCCTAATAGATTTTGTCTGATCAACTAATAATTTTCGACAGTTTCCATAGTTGTTGTAATTATTGTTGTTTAACTAGTTCAAAAGTAACAGTGCTGACGTTCTATACTCATGAGAAAAACCGCATTGTGATTACGGACTATAATATACAAGGAGGCCACACACTCCCGAATACCCTTATAAAATTAAATGTAAGATGTTTTTGTTACAAGTTACAGATCATGGAGGTAGGAGTATACAAGAGCTGGCATGTTGGGATTTCCTTGAAGTCGACGCTTTATGCCAGTTTTGCGCGAACAATGCGTTATTATAGCCTAACACAAATAACTCTTAGAAGGCGGTTACAAAACGTAGTAGGCATAGTCTGCTAGGTAGTATTGATCATGTGATTAGATCCATACAGTCGTCAGATGTTTATAAAATTTTTTTTCGACTGCACATAAATTATAATGGCAGCATATGCTGCAAAAGTCTGTCGCAGATCGACCTTAATTATAAGAACAGGCTATAACAGTGCATAATAGTACAATATACGTATGCAGCATTACGATTGCGTACTAGAAGTACCTACTCTATCGAGTTGATCGAGTAATGTTTTTCGTAATAGTCTATTATGGTGTTGAACAGTTTGAATGGTAACGGTTAAGGCGGACTTATCCATCGCATCCGTCACTCGTCCGCCCGTCCGCACGTCGACGGTCCGTCTACATAGCTAGCGATTTACAACAATCCGTCATCCGTCCATCGTTATTCCTTCCACATGCAATGTTACCAATATACGAAGAGAAAATTTCTGTGGGACGTAAAAAAAATTCCCAGTTTACTTATTTTTACGGATTTATTTATTAGTCTATAACTGCTAATAAGTGCAAGCTTTGTTTTTCGTCAAACACAAATTTTGCGAGCATAATATTTACTATAAAATTATTTCCGGTTTAATTTGAGTAATTATTATGTAAATAAAAAATGAATCATACATTTTTAATGATTTCCGTATTCCAAAATTATCTCAATCGTATTTTAAAGTAATGAATTTTCAGTACTAAGCAAAAAAATATTTAAAATAAAACTAACCTCACAGCCATCTTATTTATATGAAACGGTTCGAACAACCCCGCCATCTTTAGAAGGCTGTGTTTTCATCCGTCGCCCGCATGGAGGTATTAGTCTATGGAGTGGCATCTGCCGTACATTTCAAGAGTATTCGTGTGAAGCCGATCATTTTCGAACATTTTCGAACTGCGCATGCGCAGGACGTTATTTTTCATGAGTCGCCATATTTTGGGCGGCAAAACAATAGCTGAAAGCAATGTAATTGTGTAATTTGTTTTACAAAAATTCGTGCAAATTCTCTATTTGAATCGTACACAACAGTTTACAATTGCTTCAGAAATATAAAAAAAACGAATTAGCTCTCGCTGTGTGTATGTACTTTATAAACTTGATGAATTTAAATAAAAGTTTCTTACCTCTACAAAGATAATCCTCCGCAACGATCGAATATGTTTGTAAGGCCAAGAGCTGCACAAACTTTCACCATAATGTGTAGTTAACAATAAACTAAAACATTTTCATTCAACTCAATGCTACGTTTACATGTTTTTGCCACCACTAGCTCTATACTTGTCTTTAAATGTCGTCTGTTGGCTGGCTTCAAATTTGCTCAAAGGCTTCCACTCCATAGACTAATACCTCCATGGTCGCCCGTCAAAAGTTACAGCTTGCCAAGCTTTCGACGGACGAACGGATGGAAATATTGGAACCTTCTGATTGGCTGAAGGTCACGTGACTGACGGACGGTCGACTGACGGGCGAGACGGATAGGTATAATTGTAAGTCCGGCTTTACGTTGCAATCGGAAATGGAGAGAGATCAGGTAAGGGAAAGAAATCTGCTACTGTTACACTTCATGGTTAAAACGTGTGTCGTGTTTGCATTGTGTGAAGTATGTGGTTCAGCAATTATTTATGGAGAAAACCGTAGCGAATTAACCAGAAAATATTGTCACAATTATATTGTTCAATAAACGTATGTACGCCACTGACGATATGCAACCAAATATCGTAAAAGGGCATTATTTAACGCAACTGCTTGACAATACCAATAAAATGAACATATTTGCATGCAAAACAGCAGAAACTAGCATAAATATATTAAACATTATTAGTTCAACAATGGTTTCCATGCACAAACAGTAGGTGATGTCGGTACTCACATAAATGTGTTTTAAAACACAGTCATTGTTAAGTTCACATTTTATTTAAAAATTTTGTTCTCCAAGCAATGTAGACTAAGATAAACACGGCACATTTGTCATTCGATAAATCATTTTCACTTTATTGCTCTTCAAAATCCGTGTAAAATACATTGATCTTATGGAGGAAACAATATTTATGTTCTACAGTGACCACATGTCTAATCGTTCGTACAACAAGAGCACAATTACACTGATTTCAAATATTTTCCTGGGCAGTATACGGCATAGCCACCCTTGTTTCAGATTGTGTCAACTAAACTATGTATTATACTTTTAACTGCAATATTACTTCACCATCATCGGCATAGAAGACCTCGTTGTTAAAGCGCCGAAAAACTCTTTCACCTCGCCTCTAATTACAATATTGATAAATCGTTTATTTTCGAACGATTCTTGCAATGGGGGAAAGTTACAAACTAAAGAAGAATTTTAGACATACGCCATTGCTGCAAATGGTGTCTCACAGAAAACCAGAGAAAAACACAAACAAACAGATAATTAAACAAACGAAAGGACAGTTACTGAGTTTTCTTGTATTTTCTCGCTTTCCTCAAGGTGCCTGTGTTTCTGTTGTGTCGTCTACATCCATCTTTTTTGTCGTTCGTTTTGTTTTGTCTGGTTATTGTTGTAATTATTTTTTGTTTGTTGTTTCGAACTTACTGACGGAATTCCTTTTGTGAAATAGTCTGTTTTATCTATTTATTTATTTATCGTTGGCATTTTGGTGCTTGGGTGCTCGTTTCTGTACATTTATTTTCTTGTAACTTACTGACTCAATTCTCTATGGAATTGTATATGTGTACCACGGTCGTAGGAGAACATGTCTGGACACTCGCCTATCTAACAATGTATTTTGCTTGACCCCCTTGTTGTTTGGCTGTAGTTCGTCAAGTTACCGAGAATGTTATACTTTTTGGCGCTGTAATCCGTGCGGTTGGATTCAAATACCGCTCACTTTTTTTCATTGTTAACATTATAAAGTAAATAAAAATTTCTGGAACCATGATTTAAAATTGTGAGCAAAGTAAGTATTTCATAAATTTATAAAAAAAATACGTTTTGAAAAATTGATTATCTTAGTGGGAGGGAAGTGGGCGGAGTTTGAGCTCGACCGCCCGGATTACAGCGCCAAAAATGTATATCAATATCGGTAACTTGGTGAACTGCAGCTAAACAACAAGGGGGTCAAGTTTCCAGCCGAGTGTCCAGACCTGTTCTTCTACGGCCGTGGTCAGTAGCAAACGAAGTCCTTTTGTTTGTTTAATTGTATGTTTGTTGGTATGTATTTTCTGGTTTTCTGTGAAACACAGTTAGCTCTAATAGCGTACGTCCAAAATAATTCTTTGATTAGTAAAATGTGTTATTCAAGTGGTTAGGTGCATGAGCCCATAAAGTATATCTTTTCACTAAACCGTTACAATGACACTGACGAACTGAAAGATGCTACGAGACAAGTTTTCACTTTAATTACACCAGCAATGCCCCGAGAAATGTCGCACAGAACCTGGCTGCGTATTACCTTTATTCATGAGAACGATGGTACACAGACTGATGGTCCTTTACACAAGCAACGGTTGGCATTTCAAGCAAACGCGTCTAATGAACTGTTGTGCATTTTATTTATTCAAGTTTAGAAGTTTATGTTGGTCGTGACTCTGTGGCCTCTGTGTAGGTACAAATTTTACCAAATGAGACCAGATGCTAAAATTATATAAGAAGAATGGGAATTTCCAGGGTAAACACTTTCACCAACAGTTCTTAATGTAATGAAACGGGATATGGAAACTCACACAGTAGGCACGTAAAAGTGTTAACGTGTTCTGCCCAACTTTTGCATTAAGAGTACTGCAGATCTTTAGTATAAAACCCGTTATTGAAAAACGTCTAAATTTTATATCGGCGCTTCAGTATGGAAACCGGTTAATCTGTTAATGTAAGTTTCATGCCAGAAGAAAATTTTCAACATTAAATTTCAAGTTCAATGTTATTTGTGAAAATAGCTGAAATGGTCGATTAAAGTATCAGTTTCAACTACTACATTTCCTATAAAATCATTCCGGGTTTATTTTATAATATTTTTATATTGATTGCCATGCAACGTAAATATAGGCTATCGCTTAAAGTCTTGCTCAGACGAGACGCTGACGAGAAGACTACTCGTTGTTGAGAGTCTTGCAACCAGAGGAGCAGCGGCAAGAGATGAGTGCGTAATAGTCGACCTTAGTGACTGCACGTTTCAATGCCCTGGTCATGCGAAACAGCGGCAACCAAAGAAAATTTCAGCATCTCGTGATTAGTTCTCAAATTCCCAGTGGAGTTTCTACTTCAAAGTCGTCCTGCGATCAGATTGGAGCACAAGTAGCGATTTTGAATTGTAATCTTTCAGAAATTTTATGTTTTCCTTTCAATATTTTGCAATATTAGAGAAAGCAATGTTACACAATGTAATTTAATTATTTTTTAGGTAAAGTAAATTCGTAGAGTTGCAGAGTTTAAGACCGAGCGAGATGGTGCAACGGTAACACGTTGGACTCACATTCGGGAGGACCCGGGTTTCATCACTGACTCTGGCTATCGTGATTTCGGCTTTCCATGGTTTCCCGAAATCGCTCCAGACAAATGCTGGGATAGTTTCTTAACAAAGGCCATGGCCGACTCCTCTCACAGCTCTTGTCATTGTATCAAGTTGTTTGTCTCCGTCTCTAATGACCTCGCTGTCGACGAGACGTAAAGCCCAATAACCTAACCTTATTTTCAAATAGTAAAACCTCTGTTTTCCACTCTTTTACATTTCGCCCACGCTTCATACCTCATTTATTACTCACGAGCGCTTGCTGGAGGCAATAAAAAGAGGGAATAATATGGACGACTCAAATAATCATGTCAAGAGCAATACCATGCTCGTAATGTTTCGTTGCAGTCTTTTTATGAACTTGAATGGGTATTCTTGTAATTATAGATATTTGTGAAAAATATAGTGTAAATTCGAAACAAATTATTTTAAGTTTCTGTTATACTAATATTGTTCGTATTCCTATGTGTAAAGGAACATATTTAACAGGATTAACCTCGAGGCTAACTGAAGAATTCTGACGGAGTTTTACATTGAAAAATCATTGTACCGAGTTAAATCAAGACGAATCGACTCCCCGCTCCAATTTGATTTTTGTTGAGATTTGTGAGTGACTGTAGCGGTCCTCGGCTAGTGAGATAGTGTTTATTAGTATAGGAATAAACTGAATTTAAAGCATTTTTGTATCAAAATATACGTAGAAGAATTTATATATTTGTGAATTTTTTTTTTAAATAAAGAAATGTAGTAAATAGACGCCGTTCTTTTGAGAATCATTGGTTGTATGGTTTATTACTTAAGTAAATGATATCAGTACTCAATTTTCGGCCTAGGTACACTTCATGCTTACAATTCAAACTGAATTGAAATTTTTGCTATAAAAACTATTTCAGATATGTTTTACGTCCCATTCGTCCCATGTTAACTACACTCCATTTCTAGTCCAGTCTGGAATCTTATCGTTAGTGAACTAAATAGTTTTCAGATACAGAAGCAGTCTCAGGAAGTAGTTTTTAATGGTTTTTAGGGGCCCAGGAAACAAGTTGCTGATATCTATGCCGTATTTCGAATAGCGTAGAACCATAAAATTGAATGGGTGAAGTGTAAAAGCATAACATTCTACATTTCACCGAATATATTCTGAGATAAAGAAGTTGTACTTTATATGTAACTTCGTCGATTGAGATAAAGAAAAATATTCCATGATTCCTTACACCGCTATAGGACTTTGTTCTTTGAAATAATTTGTAAAACATTCCCTTCTTAACCTCAGTATTAAGGCATTATTGGTTATTTGCACGAGAGTCGCTGCAGCAGTTTTTTTGTAAATGTAGTCTTATTGTGAATGTACAACAATAACATTGTAAATGTTTGATTAGTATGACGCAGTTATGATGGCATGGAACGTACTATTCTTATAATCAAGCGTAATTAAATTATGAAAACAAGTGCGTAAATCATAGTTTTATCGAACTTCAAGGTACTGTCAACTTATTGATAGAGACATGAACTTTTCGCGAAAAGAAATTGGCCTCTCTTTGTGTCAGTGACTTGTGTGCACGTCTGCAGACTTGCTTCACGGTCAGAGATTGGATGTTTTGACATTCGTGTGTCGTGGGGTTTTACACGCAAATCACAGACGTGTGGTGTTACAGTAACCTTATTGTGATTGGTACAGTCAAATGAGAAACGTCACAGTTCAAAGGCACGCTGCCAATATCTATGAAGCAGA
>PNEQ01007301.1:72467-104774 GCA_003012365.1 Medauroidea extradentata | reverse complement strand
TTTTCTAGTTGAAGTTACCGAGCACGAGGCATCTGCAACTGTCTCCTGGAAAATAACACTTTGAAAGCTTTTTATACTTAACTAAAAAGGCAACAAGGCAAGTTCAGACTATTTTAAATATTTGCAAATTCAGAACATTTCAAGTTACTGGTTTTCTACACAATAAAACTCTAAAATACATCTGAACTTTTACATTGCCGTAAACGGAGAAACATTTGTTGATGCCGTCTTTACTAGTTCATAAACTCGCCACCAGATGTCAGCCACTTTGCGCGACATCGCGAATATTCTACCATCTACACCAGTTTCTGTTGAATGAAGTACTGCAACTGTCATTATCTAAGATTGACCCTCAAGCATGCATCAATAACACCAGCAAGTAGAGTGACAAAGAAAAATAAAAACATATACACACACAGTACCTGGTCTCCGAGTTACGTCATGTGCTCCAGGTGCCATGGGTTTCATCACATTACAAGTAGGTAAGTTTAATGACACCTCAAGAATGTAAAGTGTGTCCACTCGAGGATGTAATGTATGTCCATTGGCAGCACTCCATGGCCCAAAATCTTACTGACTTTGTCGGGTCTCAGGACATGACAGAAGTCCTTATTATACATTCTCAGTGAAAGCAAGGGCGCCACAATCTTAACTGTAGTTACCTCTTGCTACCGTATTGAATGTGTGTACCTACATTTCAGAAGGTACGACTAAATGGTGACAAAACAAGTTACCATATTTTTCCACATATAATGCGATGATTTTTTTGCTGATATCAGTGGTCCCAAATCACCATTCATATTACATGCAGGGTCACATTATATTGGTGTGCAAAGGGGGTCTACCTATATGCCGTTTTTGTGCGACGCAGTGTCACTGCGTGTACTGTCAACTGACACGTAGCTTCCGGAAGGAAGGTAATGGTACCTGACTGGGAAGGGAGGCAGTTATTTTTATGTCCAGCCCAGACACACGTGTTTTTCTGTGAAAGCAGGTGCACTCTAATCACAACAAATAGTCTTCATCTTGGTTTGCTTGTGTACACATACAGTTGTTATGGTAATAAAGTTTTTGTGTACCAGAGATATGGGTAAAACAAAGCATTTTTTATGTAATGCAGAATTCAAATGAAAAGTGGTGAAACATGCGATGGAAACAAACAATTTAAAAGCAGCCCGAAAGTTTGGTGTCAACGAAAGTAACGTGCGTCTTTGGCGGAAAAGTATAGAAAAACTGATGTTTGCAGGATAGTCCCGCAAAGCTTTTAGGGGAGCTAAGGACAGGAATTATCCAGAACTGGAAGATGAGTTGACCTTGTCGGATTGTTTGTATGGCAACAGCGCAACAATGCAACGTCGGTGAAGTCAGACATTCTTCAAGCAAAGGTCTGTGAAATCGCTTGTGAAAAAGGAATTTCATTGGTAACTTAAAGCTTCGTGCGGCTGGGTTACACACACTACATGAAACGTGCCGGGCTTTTTCTGAGGCGAAGAACGTCTGTCAACGACTACCGGCCGATTTTGAAAACAAGCTGGTAAATTTTCAGAGGTGCGTTATGAACAAATGCAAAATAAACAACTATCTTTTGGGTCGGATTGGCAAAGCAGACCAGACCCCAGTATACTTCGATATGCCGGAAAACTACACAATAGCCAAGAAAGGGGCAAAAGAAGTAAAATACACACTACAGGTAACAAAAAAACATTTATCACTGTAATGCTTTCGTGCACAGCGGACGGATACAAGTTACCACCCTATGTGATTTTGTGCAGCAAAACTGTGCCGAAAGAAACATTTCCACAGAACGTTGTTGTCAATGCTAATGAAAACGGCTGGATGAATAGCGTGCTAGTCCTAAACTGGGTTGGGAAAGTGTGGCAGAGCAACCGGGGACTGCGTTAAAGTAGAAGTCAATGTTAGTAATAGATGGGTTTACGGGACAACACTTCAGAGAATGTAAAGAAGGAGCTGAAAAACAAAGATTGTGACATCATCATCTTCCTGGGGCACGACATCGCAGCTCCGGCGCCTTGACGTCAGTGTCAACAAGTATTTTAAATCCACATTGAAAGCTGCATACACCCACTGACTCACCACAACAGATAATGCGCTGACCAACACTGGGAAACTTAAGAAACCATCGGCTTCTCAGTTAGTTACGTGGGTAAAGGCAGCATGGGACACAGTAGATAATGTCGTAATCCAAAGGGTATTCATCAAACGTTGTATCTCAAATGCTATGGATGGCTCTGAAGATTACTTTAGTGGTGTATCTGATACTGAGGCTGGGAGCAGTGGCAGTTCTGAAAGTGGTTCCGATAGTGGCGAATGACAGTCAAGCCAAATGCATGATAGTTGGAACTGATGAATGATAAGCTTTGATTTGCTTTCATAATATAGTGTGTGGTTTGTATTTATTAACCAGAGTATGTTCATTTGTTTAGTTTTTTTATACTGAAGAATTCCTTTATTTTTATTACTGAAGAATTCATTTTATGTTTTTTGAAATACTGAAGCATTCCTTTGTTTGAAATTATATTTATATTTTAAACGTGGACTTGCTGATTCAGAAATACAGTTTATTTTTTTTATTTTCAGTTAAGACTCTACACAATTTTTTATCCCTTGTGTACGAAAAAAAAATCTGAACAAGTAAAAATATTTAATCCAATTAAAATTAAATCTATTAGCCTTGACTTTCCATTAATATTATGAGAAATTAAATGAAAAACATAAAATTTCTCTAATTTTGTTGACAAAAATTTTCACAGAAAGCATAATTGAAGTTTAAGGTAATTATTTCATTAATGAAAAGTTCGTTTAAGATACATACAAAATTGCTTGTAAGTAAACTGTGGGCCGATTTTTTGTTACTGATTTACGTTTGTTAAAAAAATTAATCACCGATCTATAGAACCTACAGAGCATGGCATTACCTAATAGACTACATGCAACAGAATGTGCGTGCTTCAATTATACCACGTTGACATACTGTACGCAGGTACAATACATGCAAAGTCAGCGAGAAAGCCAGTCCTGACGTCAGCTAAGCAGACGTGGGTGGAAGGGCGGGCGGGTGGGCGGCTAGTGTAGCATAGGTCATACAATGGTGGCAGCGGGCTGCCTTGCAACAACACTGACGTCACAGTGTCTGCATTCCAACCGCCCCCTTTCTCTTGACTCGCTTCCCATCCTCTTGTTTACCACTACTGGTCGGCATCATTCCCTCCCTCCTCCGCTTTTTGCCTCCCCCTCCCCTTCACTTGCCCACATGCTCTGTTCCAGAATCCTTCAACTTTCCTGCCGGCTGCCACTCTACCAGCATGGCCCGAACCTCGGTGCACAGCATTCACTGTATCACGTTATACGGCCATGTAATATTTCATTTTCCAATTTGATGGGTTCAAAATTGCTATTCGCGCTATAAGAGAGGTCACATTTTATGAGGAAAAAATATGGTCCTTGCTTTTCATTGACTACGTTTGCAGTATGACTTTATAAACTGATACGCACAGTGATTTTTGTACCTGTAGGACTGAATCTACTCTTCTTGCACTATCCATACAAATTGGTTACTGACTCTTTCTTACTTCTTGATGGTAACTTACTTGTAAGTGAAATCATAATTGGCAGTCAAGAAATCTCAATAAATGACATTTAACTGAAACATTTATATGTAATGATCTGATCCAATTTTAATGAGTAACGAATAACACTGTTTTAAAAGCCAGTATATATTTTTAACAGAAGAAACATTGCTTGATACTAATAATAAACACAAACATTGGCCACCATCAATAATAACAGATCGAGATAAATTTAAATGTACATTTACTAGTACTACAATGTAACGCCACTGTTTCATTTAGGTAAACTAAATGTTAACACAATCATGAACAATATTCCACGCACAGAACTGTCCAAAATATATTGGAAGCATAATATGTTAATACCATTATAGTATCTTTCCTGGTCATCACTACAAAATAATTTTTAAAAACTTGACATGCATTGATACCTACATAGATAATTACAATTTTATTAATTTTGTAAAAAAAATAGCTCGTTAAAATGTATATTTTTTTATATCCTAGCTCTTTCATTACTTCGCTAACCTTTTGATGCTAAACCAGAGAGGATAGTTTCAACCTGTAAAGAGGCTTTTTTAAGTAACAACCTTTATTTTCATGTACTGGTTCCACAAAACCCTCTGGTTGATACTTTAAATAACTTCTTCTGATTCATCTTTAAAAAAAGCAGCATTAACATCCAAGTGGTCAATAGTCAAATTTAGTTTTACAGCTAATGCAAACAATAATTTTAAACAAGTTTTGCAGACCACTGGAGAAAATATCTCTATATAGCCAATACAATATTCTTGTGTGAAACCTTTCGCTACTAACCTTGCTTTACGTTCAACATCTCCATGCTGATTTTTCTTTATGCTATACACCCATTTACACTTCATCACAGTCTTGTCTTCAAACTAACCCACCATTTCCCAAACATCATAACTCTATAGCGCATCCATTTTCCTCTTAATTACTCTTTGACACAGAAGTTTCTTGTCACTTCGCACTGCTTCATCACTGGAGTTCGAGAATACTTCTGTCAATGTGTGAGAAGACACAGTTCAGAAAATTTGCTTGGTAACTTCCTAACCTTTGGACCTTCATTGTCTCCTTTCTTCTCCTCATCATCCTTCTCCTCATCTTCCTCCACATATTAAACTCCTTACACATTTTCTTCTTCAGGAGGGTTCACGTCCTCTGTATTGCTTTCTGTGTGCTCCATTTTTCCTTCGAACCTGTGTTAATTTTCTAGATCCAGGGTCCAATGAAGGCAGCAGTTTTTTTATCAGTAAAATCTAGCTCAATCATAAAAAATTTTCATTTAGAAACACAACATTTCTATAGCATTCCATCTTTCATGAATTTTTAATCTAAACTTAATCTGTACAGTTTACTGTCTTCACAACATCCTATAAATATATGAAAGTCTTTTTGGGTGCCATTTCATGCATTCCTGGTTCTCAACATGACTGTACGTGATACAACCAGCAAGGGGATAAAGTAAGTCTGCAATTAAAGCTCTGTGGTACAAGAAGACTATGCAAGAATAGTACTCTACATAGTGAATATAGTAAATAACCACAGCCTCATGAACTTGTAGCTAAATTCAATTTGGAATTCCAGTCTAACTTGTCACATTTTGACATGAATACACACAGAAAGTAAATTAATAATAAAAGGAGAAAACAACTACAGCAGAGACTTTACCAGTATTTTATCTTTAGTCTTCATGACATTAAATCTGCAGCTACGCCATTCCTTGCTATAGATACGTACTAAAGCAACTGCAATTTTTTATTACTTGATGCGCCACAAGTTGCTTTTACACAAGCAAATTGCACTAAACATCGGTTGTGAGTTCTGGACCAATACCTGTTATACTTGTACCCAGTGTTCAAATTTAACGCCTGTCCAAGACAGATAGAAATCAGCACGGACAAATTAACATAATTTTTCACCTGTCAGTTGGACAGGTGACGCATTTGCCGGCAAAAATGAGTGATGCCAACATTGGTAGTTTCCCTATTTTCGCACGCTAGTCGTGAAAGGTGTTCAGCAGCGGCACAAAGTTAAGTTCCAAGTCAATAATCAATAACAGAACTAGCCGCATGTGTCCGCGTCGACTTTAAGGAAGGTCACACGCTTGTGATTTTATTCTGGCAGTGTGCTCATAGGAAACATGTATGGCCTATGTTTCAATGCTACCAAACCTTGAAAATCAATGCGGAGGCTAGACATGCTCGTTTTCACACATGGCCCACCTCCCGGGATTTTTTTTCTTTTTTTTTCCCGTTCAGCTGTCCACACAGACAAAAACAGTCGCTTACCCCCGCTCCCCCTGACGCGATGTGTGCAATACTTTAACAATGCAAGATCCGGCCTACAAGGATTTATTGCTTCTCGCTCACGTTTTTGTGCACGTGTAGTGTGTTAAATAATTACCCAATATAATTTTTAAGTAGTGCACAGTAAATGTTGAAATTGCAGTACGTGGAAATATCTGCAAAACAATTCAAAACCACCTAAAAAAGGCAGACAGGTACGTACTGATACAGATAAACAATGCTATGACAAGATGTATGATGAAACAACACTGCATAGAAATTACCAATAAGCTTGGTCTGTCACATTTCCTTGGGTTCGTTACAACTCTGATAAAAATGTAATGTTTTGCAAGATGTGTGAACAATTTCAGGAAAAGGTTTCACAGTCTTCTTTAATCACGGTTTGCAGCAGCTTCAGGACAGAAAATTAATCTGCACACAATGTTAGCGAATGCCATAAATAGTGTACAGAGATTATAAATTATAGAAATGCAGAACCACGGAAATCAGTAGCAGAAAAAGCACTTCAATTACTAAACAAAGAAGCAAATGAAAAAATGAGGATACTCTTTCGAAATAGCCACGCTACTGCCAAACATGGAAGACCATTTACAGATTTCAAGTGGCTGTATGAACTGTACAAGAACTAACAACTAACAAAAAATGTGTTGAATTTATTTGTTTTGTAGGCAGCACTGAACACAAGAAATTTGAAGAAAGTCTTAAGACTGCTCCATTTTTCTCCATATTATGTGGTAATATGACACATTATGCTGTTATTGAACAAGTTATAGGATACGTACGTTACTGTGTTGAAGGCAATTTACACAACAATTTTGTTGCTAATGCCAAACAAATTTATGAGTGCATTGTAAATTTACCAGAGGAGTAATGTGGATTAGGAGCTGCAAAAATTAGGGATCACCTAGTAGGTTTTGGAAGTGATGGAGCAGCAGTGATGCAAGATGTGTACAATAGAGTGCACACAAAATTTAAACAAATGAATCTCTGTATGATTGTTGTCCATTGCTTAGCCGACCGCACTGAACTTGCAATCACAGATGCAGTTGGAAAAATATTGTTGTGTACAGAGCTTGAATGCTTCTGGAAGTTACTGTATTGTTTCACCACAGTCCTGTAAACAGAAGTATTTTGAAAACAGCCTGTGAAAATGTAGGTGTCAACATTTGTGCTCCTACACATGTTGGAGGTACTCACTGGCTTTCCCATACTCAACGTGCTGTAACAGAAGCTATCAAGTTGTATCCAGTAGGCACTACAGAATATTACTTTCGAATCTGGCAATGGAAGTGATAAATCAAATTGGAGAAGAATCGAACCATTTCTCAGTAAACTGAAACAAGTACAGTTTTTGCACATTTTTGTGACATTCTCTCAGTTTTATCTACTCTGTCTTTACTTTCCCAGAAGGAAACACAAACAACAGGTGAAGTTTATAATACAGTAAACTCCCAATCTAACAAAACTGGATCTAACGACATAGGCAATCTAACGATATAATTTCCAGGAACCTTGGAAAATAAATATTTTATAAAAATTGATTAAATCTAAGCAAAGTGCAATTGATCACAGTAAAACGTCATATAAAAATAATTTTGCGGACATTAAACAAAAACATACTGTATACAATTAAAACAGAAAGAGTTGTGCACAAGTACCATCCTGTGAGTACTTGTGCACAACTCTTTCTGTTTTAATTGTAATTAGTAGCCTAGCGGCCTTTCCCGCCATTGTCCAATAACATACTGTAGTTATCATAAATTAGTGATACGCAAATGTGTTAAAAAACTGTGAAAAAATGTTAGAAACTTTGGTTAGAATAGAGTTGAAGCATACATTGTGTGAATTAGGCAGCCAGCGCAACACCGACATGTGTGAGACATGACAAGAATGCTGCCTTACCTCCTCCTGCTCCCCCTCACTACTCTACAGTCACTCATTCCTTAACTCCTTTCTCACATTCCTCCACGCTCCCTCCTCCCAGAAATCCTCTCTCCCATTCATCCATGTGTCCTTATTTGACCTACGTAGTTAGTCACCTGACGTGCGCATAGCAATGGTAATGGCCAATACTGCACTAGATTACGCCTCACTTCCAAAGGCTTTGCTTTTGTGTAATAAGGTCAACCAACGAGAAGGCAAGTTTCATATCTTGCCATTCTCTTGTCCTCCACAGTTTTTTCACCACCGTGATTTCAACTAGTGTTGCCAACTGTAGGGAAGTCTCTGTTTGTAAGGTCGCACTAGGGACATTTCAGAGTGTTTAAAGAAACTGTACGGACTATTAAATAACATTTTAAAATGTTTACGTATTTTTTTAGTTCTGAGATGTGAAGTCATCCAGAGGAGTGTGTGAGCTTAGCCTATCTCTCAAACTTTCAACTTTACCCCCAGGAACCTTTAGTAATCTTCGTTGCCGCCATGTGCGCTGCAGTCTCCTCTGCGTTGGAATGATCCTTTCCCCTCCCCTCTTTGCGTGTGTGCATGCACCCTTTCACCACTCTTCTCTGCCTCCTTCCTTTGTGGTCTGCAGGCGCGGCCGAGGAAGTCCCTTGCATGGGTCAGGTGGGTCCGCTTCGGGTCATAGCTGTTGCCAACCGGAACGATGCTAAGGACGTGAAAATTTTTTATTTTGGCCCCCTCCGTACACTATGACTATAGCCATGCAGAATTCGCGTTATCATTTGGTCGCAGACTAAACTTCACTTTTCTATACATAACAGAACATAATTCTTGATTTAATTTGCCACAAACTTTTATGTGTTGTTATTTATGTTTTTTACGTCTTTACAGAGATTGGCCTCTCTACGATGTAAGCATTCTCCGCGGCCAGTCACGACAATATCGGCCAGCGGAAGACGTTGAACGAGCCTATAGTCACTTGGAGTCTAGTCAGCTGTCAGAAAATAACTCTAATTTGGCATGTCTCCAACTATGAGTGTTTAATTGTAAGTGAAGTAACGTGATTGTCTTGCCTGATAACCTTTTAAATGAGCAATAACTGTAATATATAATGGATTTCATACAGAGTTTCATTGGTAGCGAGCTAGTGTGCCTTGTCTGTGAAATCGTAACGTCTGCCACTCACCTAGCCTTCCCCATGTTTCCAGTTTGACTCCCCGAACTGGCTTATTGTATTGAGCCTACACGTGGTTAGGAGACAGCACTCGTACAGTCCTACAGTAAAATTTTGTTGTTACGACACCCTTTACTATGACCATCCCGCATTTACGACATTTTTTTGAGGAACCTAAAAAATCTGGTTTGAAAAAATAAAAAAATTTAGGAAAATCTGCTTAAAAAATGTATTGTTCGACTTGTTGCTCATCTGCATTGCATTTTCCTTGGCGAGTGCTGTGATGTAAGAAATGCACTGCTAAAAATAGATAATACCCCTCCTGACTGTTCATGCCAGCCAATAACTATTCACTCCCCCAGCCCTTAAGCGAGATTGTGCTTGAGTGCGCACGTGAATAAACTGCCATGCCTTGTCTACTGTAGGGTGCTGACGTGACGATAAGGCAAGGAACAGAGGAGCAGGTGGCGGTTGAGGGAGGGGGGAAAGCCCTCCGCTTGTCTACAACCCCTAGCCACATTCCTGAGCCTTGCCTTTTCAGCTCCGGACAGTAGTATACGTCGCAGCTGCAGCCACAATACCCCCACCCATATTGTCTGATAGTCACGTTCAACTAGCATCCTGTCTGGCTTCAAAGGGAGCTTTGCGGTCTTTCCCCTCCAAATCTCCCCCAGCCATCGTCTTTGTTTCCTTGTCTGGCAAGGGCCACGTGGGATGGGGAGGCAAAGAGAAGACACGTGTCTTTTTTCTACCCTCATTACATCACTGCAAAAAAAAGACCAGCATGGCACTCAGTCCATAAAAGAAGCAAAAAAGAAAACAATCCGGTATTTTCTCATCTTTTTTTCTCTAGCTTCACATCAGGTAATAAGTAAGAATGGAGCTCGCCGTGACCTTGACAACTTCCTCTGTGTTACTGATCACTCTGAAAAGTGAGGCACGTGGCTGTGCAATTCTCTCCAGCAAAAAAATTAACCCTATTGTATGCTTCACAGTGGTGCCAGCATTAACCAAAAAATGACAACAAAGCGCAGTAGTGTAACAAAGATACACAGCGCAAATACAAAATAGCAATTATAAAGTAAAACACCTTTATAACAAACCCTTTTTATAACAACCCCTTTTATAACAACCACCTCTCTATAACAACCACCTCTCTATAACAACCACCTCTCTATAACAACCACCTCTCTATAACAACCACCTCTCTATAACAACCACCTCTCTATAACAACCACCTCTCTATAACAACCACCTCTCTATAACAACCCTTACCTCAAGAACTATAAGATTTTAAAATAGGAGTTTTACTGTATAATTAAACCTCTTTATAAAGAATATCCCTATATAAAGACCCTATTCTACGAAACTGTGAGGGGTCTTCATAGAGAGGTTTTATTGTAGTAAACAAACAAGCTCAGTGTGACACACAAAAAAAACCACAAACAATATATAGTGCATACCACATCATAAATCACTCGCTACACAAAGTCTACTTATTTCTGACATGTTGGTGGTTTGCTAAGTACAGTAATAAAGTACTAAAAGCTAATAATAAAAAATAAGAAAAACAATACACAAAATGCAGAAATTGCTAGAGATGGCAATTTATACAAAAAAATATGTAAGTGGTTACAAAACAAATTAGCTGTAGTAAATTTTGCACCCCTTTGCGTCCTTACAAATTTAAATAAAGATAGTGACAAATTTTTCGCATTCAAAAATTTACAGTAATGTTAGTGATGGGTAACTGTGCTATACTGACATGCTGGCTGTGGCGTACCGTGTTGAACAGCCGCAACTCAAGAGGGAACACCACACGGTGTGACACTTTGATGTGGCGATTGTACTGCTCCATGTACTTGAACCTCTTCAGATGCAAAGCAAGGATCATGGGAAGCTTCTTCACCCTCATGCGCTTCTGCAAAACCATTCCAACCACGCAAAATTCAAATAGGTACATAAGAAAAATTCCTAAACTATCACAAAGCAATAAGACAATCTATGAGTAAGCACTTTTGAAAGACAGTTTTATTACAAATAACAAGAAGAAAATTTGTACATAGCATAGCTTCTAACATTAACTTCTGGTGTTGCACAAACTATAAATTGTGTTTAATACTTCTTAAAATTACTTTTTAAAGTCTAATAGTGAACATATATAGGAAAAACCGGCCCCCAAACACAGTAGCTGACTAGGATTTCAGCCTACCAGGTGGGTTATAAGTTGCATACTGTAGTTAATAAAATGCACTAGCCTGCCACTAAATAGAACAAAAAATTTGTACATACAATTTTGGGAGAAAAATTTAATTGACCAGTGAATCATAATCAAAATCCTAATGCTACAAAGAACGTATGTTACAACTGTACCTAAATAAGAAGAAATAAAAGAAAATCACGACAGTATAAACCTCTTAAAATATTTTCCAAGGGACATTTGAAAAAAAAAAAAAAAAAAAACCGTTACTGTATACACAAGAAAATTTTATACAGTCCGTAACCGTAAAAGAATTCAATTTTTTGACAGTTCATAAGACAGTAGAACTATATAAACAAACAAAATGTGTATCCTTCCGCCACCATGTGCTTTCAAGCTGGTAATCAAAACATGTCAACAGTTAAGGTATACGACTGCAATCAAATCCAAAAAGTAATGTGATTTTCTTTCAATTGTTTTTAGATCGCAAAGTAGGTAATTTGTTTTCAGTACTGGCTGCACATTAATCTTACTAAGGTTAAGTGGCTATGTTAATAAAATATTATTTCATATTACAGTGTTAAGGTAATACAATCATTCAAGATTATTTAACATTATTTATTGCAAATTTTCTTAGATATGATCAAAATTGTTGTAACCAAAAATAAAGAAACATGTTATGGGTAACTTACAGTGCAAGCAAACATCTTTAAATTAAAATAAAAAATAAAATAATACAGTCAAGCATCATTAAAATGATTTCTCTTGTTGCCTTCAATTGGTTCTGCAATATCAGATCATAAAGCAGTGAATTTTAAGTTTCAAGTAGTAGACTATCCAAAAAACTTAATTTGAAAAAATTAGTACCAGTGTTATCATCTGACTGAATTTATTTGCTTGGACATACTCCATTCCGAAATATCACAATGGAGTATGTCCAAGCAAATAACTCCAGTCATACACTCCCATTGCACGGTTCTTTCAAAGATCAGTGTTGTTATCATAGTCGTACCACTAACAATACTTAAAAAAACTCGTAAAACACAGTTCTTGTAGATTACATAGCAGCAAATATTTGCACTCTCACAACCTAAATGGAAATATAACAAAGCGTAAACAATAAAAAAAACCATGGGTTGGCCTTATTTTGCCCAGATCAGCTTTAAATCATTCGGTAATACATATGATCAAACAAGTAAACTTTAATGCCCAAGAAGTACAAAGGCTTAAATCTTCTGTCCTTTTCTTTTGGAAATATGTAGGCCTACATTTTTGAAGTTAACAGGCACAAAATGTTACGTGGACTTGATATCAAATGGTATAACTTACTTGCTAAAAATACATTAACATGGACTTTCTCGTAAAAAAAAAAAGAATTTATTGAGTCGGTGGCTTACAAAAGCATGCTTATATACAGGCCTAAAACAAGAACTGTGTTTACCCACTGTGGTGGCACTGCTCCCCTTCACACACATACTGCAGTTCATTGCACCCACGCCGACCAAGTGCTCCAACAAACGTGCCCTAGGTAATTTGCCCATAGAATGTTATTAGATTTAACATGCCCTCAGCCAGCTGTAGTTTCAATGGTAGAGTCACAAGTTCTTACCTCAGTGTAGTGGATACGAGAAGAGAAGAGCGAAAACCCTCTAAATATTTACCTCGTTAGGGATACACAGAGATCGTTATTAACAATAAATGATAAAAGTACAAACGGCTGTACGATGTTTATTGGATTCACAGATTCAATCTCAACAACACCATTACAGATTCCTGTACAACACACACGGTGGGCTCTCACCTCAAGCCTACATCCAATTTATACTGCAAATGAATAGCTAAATTAGGATCAATATTATTATTTGCGCAGCCCGATGGCTCTCGTTACCAGAAAACAGAATGCTATAGCCCCGATGTTAAAGGATCTCCATGGCACGTGCGCCCACGGGAGCTCTCCCCGTACGCGTCCGCTCACTTCGACATCCAGATAGCTAAGAAAGAAAAACATCCGGGATGCTGGACTCCCAGCATCCTCCTCACTTCTCTCCGGAAGTGCCCAGAGATGGCGCACCACAGCACGATCTCCATAGGTTAGCACTCTACCTACCGAGAGCATTCCTAAACTCATTGAAATGATTGCTCCATCTGAGAAAACACATTATCCCAGTCTCTACTTACACAACTCCATCGCGCTCGGCGATTCTTGAGACTGTACATATCTCTGGGCAACTAACAAGAAGAAAAAGTTACAAGATGGCTTCCCTCCTTCAATGAAAACAATAACAAATGATTCCACATACACGATTATACTTTCCTCAGCCCTGAATGCTCTCGCCTGTCACACATTACACTCAAGTTGTTTACAGAAATTGCTCGTATTTATGGTTCAGCCCACCGCTCGTAAATTAATAGGTTTAACACATAAGTTATTGTGGAAATTACGTCTTGCTTAACTGAAAGTGTTCTGCTGTACTCCTGCCTTGGTCTACACCAACATTGAGGTGTTAAGTCCCGGCTCTGCAACTTAGATACTACTCACATGTCTTTTCTTAATTCTAACACTCGGTGATCTCGACGCACTACACTCAGCAAGCCAGGTTTCCCAAGCACCGTGCGACATCTAGCCTACACCCTTCCATTATAGCTAGTGCTCCACGAAGCATCTCGGGATCCCATTAGACCTACGCTGATGCCGAAAACTACGTACAAACGTATTTCAAAGTTGCGGAAGTTAAGATTATGGTTACATTACGTTTATGCCAACACGAAGCTACAATTCCGCACAACAAACAAATTTGAAAAAATTAAATAGGGTGTGTAGGCCAAGTACCGTACACCACACATTCTGTAAAAATAAATGGTAGGTAACTTTTTTTTTTCCCATTTGTTTAAATTTTTTTTCTGCAGTGCTTCTCTCTGGACAGATTATCTGCATCTTACTTAGCAACTTTTTTTGCAGCCATGCCAAGCCAAGCTGTCTGGCGGTGGTTGTTATTAAGGCTGAACATTTTTCCGGTTCCTGTCTTAACATGCCATTATCGTTGGCGATTACCAGCCGTTATTTTAAAATCCCAATGTTACAATGTATTAAATATGTATATGAATAGAATATTAAAACCATACCTTATAAGAATCACACACACACACATGAAAAGCCTCAGTTCACAACATGGCCATCCTTTGTTTTGGTTACAGTATAGGTCGACTGATAATGGTGCATTGTTTGTAAAATAATTGAGGAGTGTTTGTGGGAAACAATTTAAGTGTCAAAAATCACATTTTGAGGTTTTCCATTGAATGAATTATATGTCTTGTTGCTAACACCGTAGGAAGTGATATGAGTATCAAAAATACATTCTTCAGCTCAAACAAATATCCGTAGAATGCACTTGGTGTACCTCCATTAACTGTTGACATGGAGAATGATATAAGTACCCTCTGAAGTGCCATTACCAAATTTTTTTCTGTAGCAGTTCTTTTCACACATTCAATCTTGTAAATCAATTTAACACAGCGTTCAAATTATAAAATTATCCGTGACAAGTTTTTTTTTATTACCTGAAAAACTGACTATTTGGCACTGGTGTCGTTTCCCACAAACACTTCCTAATTATTATAATGATTCTATTTGAATGGAATAAAATAGTTAACTGACTAATGCTGGATATGGAGCAGTGTCAATATTTTACAGATCCTCCAAAATGCTTACTTATTTTTCATGTATACTACACACTATTTTCAATGTTGAAGATGGAAGTTAACCAATTTGTTGTTCAAGGTTGCCACTACTGCTTCATTAGGTCATACGATCAAGTCCGGTTGATTTAATATGTATTATTCTGACACACATGTAAATAATGTTGGTAGCATCAGCTTCAAAAATATTTAAAATTCTCATATGCGATGGACTTTATGGAGGAATCTATATTTTCAAACCAATCAATGAATTTTACAAAAAAAAGAAACTTCCAATTTCACAGCTTTGTACAGTAACTATGCCTATCATTAAATCAAATAGTGCTGCAGTTAGCGTGCCATTAGAAAGATAATCAATGCATAATATACGGTGTGTATAGTAAATATTACTCACTATTCTTCTGTAGGTCCATGATCACAATTTCAGGATCATCATGATCACTAAAATGTACTTATATGACACCCTCTTAGACATAAAATTGTTTTCTATAGTAGTTTTTAGTTCACATATTTCTAAAAGAATACTGTTAAGAAAAATGTTGCCTGAGTAGCTGTATTGCCTGAGCAAAAAAGTGATGCTATATGCAGGAAATGAAAACTACCAGCGTAGTTATAAGTAGGAAACGAAAGCAGCATTCTTTATGAACAAATGGTGGTACAAAAGAAAAGAGATGTTATATGCAGGAAGGTTATAACAGAATTCTGCTGTATAGTTCATTGATAACTAACTACACTAAAAATTTCATTTTTGACAAAAAAAAATCCTTGATTATTGCTCAATTAATGCGTCTAAAATGAGAATGACTACAGTAATTTTGACAACAAATATCAACATAAAATGTAATTATTCTATGGATAGTATGTACTGACATAAGTTTATTCAGTTTCACTTACAGTTAAAGTCATGCACAATACCTATCCACGAAAAAAGCAGCCAGAATGCTTTAAAAAACTATCCCACTACACACAAAAATCAAGAGCAGCTTTGATAAAAATCACAACTAATAATTCCTTCAAAGAGCAGCCGATCAGCTTAAACCTCCACAACTTCCCCTGATTTTCCTGAAACTGTTAACTCTTTTGCCATTGCTGTTATTTCAGTGTATCAGCTCTAAACCGTGTACATAATTCTGTTCGCTGCTGTACAATCATTAATAAGTCCCTGAATGGAAACACCTTGCATACCAAACATACTTGCTGAACACAATAAGCAAGTACAGTCATGTACCGATTTTACTAGGCCTCAGGTTCTTGAAAATACCTCGTGAAATTGATGTTTTCATAAAATCCAAGGTGACCTCTATTTTGACCCATTTAAAACCTAAAAATTGTTTTACAAGTGCATTTTATGAGTAAAATCAGATTTTACCAGTTTCTGATGCAAAAACATTTTTTCACTTCAATTATGATTTAGACAGATGTCTTCTGATTAAAAACATACCTCAGAACGGTAGGTAGTACATACCCTCATCCTGGGGAAAAAACATTAAAACATAGTATGGAGTGACTTTTCACAAATATAGCACCTATATTATTTTACAGTACCATTGTGCAGAAAAATAAGATAGATAATTAATTAAATTTCACTTTAGTTCAATTATGCACTTCTTCCAACTAAAAACATTTCCAAGAAAGGTAGATATGACCTACCCTTGCTCAACAAATAATGGGAAATGATTGTAGTGATTAACTACTCACCAGTATGAAGTCCTTTTTAAGTATCATCTTTTGGAAATTTAGACAATTATGAAATATTAGGTAATTTGTATCAACATACACATGTCTTTCAATTTAAAACATTACCAAGAAATATACTCTATTTACCCTTGTCCCCTCTCCCATAAAATTGAGAACAGAAAGCTCTGAAAGACTTCTCAAGAGTATAAGGTCCTTAGCCAATTGAATTTTTTGGTGAAATTAGATAATTACTGAACAAAATATTAACTTACAGTAATAGACAGTCATCTTCTGTTCAAAAACAAATGCAAGGAAGGTAGAAACAACTTACCCTTGTCCCAAAAAAATTAAAACCCCGAGCACAAAGAATGAATTCTTACGAGTATAATGTCCTCCTTCAAAAACACTTTTGGTGAAAAAACAAGACAGTAAACTATTTAAATATAAATTTATATCAGTAGAGAGATGTCTCTGAAATAAAGGTATACACTGAGATGGCAGTCACAATCTTCCGTTGTCACAAAAAAATTTTTACTGCACCAGCGCAAATTCACGTGGCTCTTTATGGATACTATGCGGGCTTAGGTTACCAACATATGTACTCTGCAATATAGTAGGTGTGTTTAAACAGAACTGTAAGTGTATAAATTAAGTGGAGGATGTAGTATGGGTGTGCAATCCCCTTAACCTAACAAAACACATTTTGCTTCGCAACTGCTCAACTGAAATTGAAATAACATACATAAACACTCTATCATTTTAAGAAATAAATATAAACATGAACTCTTTTAACTATTACTCTGTAATTACATTTAACAGATGTCTAAAACTTATATGCTGACCGAGTTCAGCATTCTAAAACTAGTTAGAAATAAATTAAAATCCAAATGAAAATATCAATACCTAAATTTATCTCAACCAAACTCTTTCAATTACATTATTATTTACAAAACGAGTCGCTATTTGCAATGTTAATTTACTGTCTTAATAATTGTTAAAATTGTTAGAAAATGTTTTGGAATTAACGTAATTTTCACACAACTAGTTTCTGTATCCTGTTTGGTAGTTGGTTGTTTTAAACTATGCACTCAAATATTAACTGAATTAATTTAAACCAAAATTCCTGTAGCTAGTAACGAGAATCTCAATGGACCACTGGTATAACAAAACAGTCGAATTCCCAAAAAAAAAAACCATAACAAACATCTGAACTATTAGTTCAGACAGTCACACACAAATGTTACGGTATAAGATCATTCAATGAAAGATTACTACATCAAGGTTCAGTTATAGTGGGGTGTCTGTATGATTAGCTATACTTAGCCCCATGGTACCGGCAAATATCGTAAAAGACAATATGGGAAACTCCAGCTATTTACCATTGTTAAAGCGAGAGACGTGTTATCGACGGCGAGAGCTGGAAACACTAGCAAAATTCACATTCTTATGTCTCTATGTTCTATGGTGTTTACAAATTTACAGACAAATTTTCTCTTAGGCTAATGGAATGAGAAAGTGTTTATTAATATTTTAAATTTTAACTTATGAAAATAATATCAAACAGAGTATGTCTACATCTTAAAATCATAATTACATTTCAATTTATACATAACAATATACGAAACTTGAACTATTCATAGAGCAATGTGCTACTACAGAAGGAACAGCGCTCCTGTCGGCAGGAGCTGGAACCAAGTAAACTGTCTCGTGTTTTTCAGATGAGTTTCCTATATTATCCTTGTACAATATTTGGTACCGGCATCAGTCTATGTGAACCGGGCGATTTCTTGATATGACGCTAAAATTCAAATAGGCCTAATGCTGAGATATCTTCATTACATATTGTGCTTTCCTGTGACAATTACTGATGATTGGTGGCCTAATGTAACTCCTAGTCTTAGGGCCGTATCTATAAACAGCTTTCAAAATCGCTGTTAGCAGACATTCACATGGCAGCTTGCCAACTACTCGCATCCTATAAACGACTTTCGGGAGCTTGCCAGCTGAAAGCGTTTCCACATCCTCTTTAAGTGTAAATATGGCAACATAGCACTACTTATGTTCCATTGGATAGTACGCAGAATGAATATAGGAATGCACCCTGCAATTTTCGATCATCTTTATCAGTGAGCATAATATTGTGTTTGCATGGAAAACAGTACAGATTTTACAAATGCTTAAAACCAATGTTTGTATTATTCAATAAAGAAATACATAAAATGGAAAATAAAAAAAAACTAACTATGAAATAACCTGTCACACAAGTCACTTGATGAAAGTACGAGAATATTTTAAAATTTAATTATTTATTTTTACTACTGACGTAATTATTGCAAGAAATAATGAATATGTTAAGATCATAAACACGTTACATAAAATGTGTACACGCGGAAAACATTTTCGTTGTGTTTATCGTCATTTTCGCACAACACTGTTATTATTTCTAGCAAAATTCTCTCTTATTTTGGAAACAAAGGTACAAAAATTGCGAACATATACACATGCAGTAACAATTTTGGTTTGTGAAAAGTCTCACCTTGTAGCAAACTCTCCATGTAATAGTACATACACTTTAAACGAATCTGGTATACTTAACAGTAGCTTCTGTTTATTGAAAACTTTATAAATACGATATACCTAAACTCGTTCCAATCAAGAATATCTTTTAAACATGTTACATTTTCTTATGAAATGAGTATCGTTTGACAGGTTATTCCAGAGAAGATCCGCCACCATTGTTATAAAGACACAATGAAAACAGCTTAACAGACTTTTGAATCACTGTCTGACCACATTCACCTGAAAGTGGATGGCTCTTCGCTTCCAGGCAATCAACCAACCAACCAACTAAAGAGGTTTATAGTATGCTTTTCGGCCGGAAGAGACTTTCAGTGATTGGATAGCAACCGAAAGCCGTTTATAGATACGGCCCTTAGGAAGGATTATTGTATAGGCGATACTAAAATAACGTCTAGATCCCCTTAAATCTGCCACCAATCTTTTTGAAGGCCCTACTTCCGTGAAGAATGGAAGTACGTAACAAGAAAAAAAAAGTGAAAATATAATGTAAGACTTCACATAATAAAATTAATCTTCCTAAGAACGTCGTATTCAATATTTACCAGAAATTAATACTTCCAAATCATTTTAACATATGTTAAATCAAAATAATAATATTAAAAACATATTCATAGAACATGTGACCATATCACAACTCATGCTTGATATGAAATTTATATTCTTCATAATGGGGCATTTTGCTGTTCATTTAGACTTTGAAATTATTTTTACAATACAAGAAAAATTTATGCAAGGACAGTTTTAAACAACAAGTAAAGTGGAAAAAGCAGTTGTTTCTATTGATTTCTCTGTTTATATAACTTTGGTATCAAAAACAATAACGTCAAAATATCCCTCCTATTCTGTAGTCTACAAACTTGTATGCCAAACAGGTTGAGACAATAGAGGATAGATAGTGCTGCTACAGATTGTACAGACATTCAAAAAGAAGGAATGCCATTTTTAAAAATTTTTAAACTGTAACATGCATTTTCTTATAAAAAATGTAGGCAAGTTTTTTATTTATTTTATATGTGGATGCTTTACGTATCCTGCACTAGTGCAAGGTCTTGTTAGAGTTACACAAGAAAAGAGGGGAGGAGTTATCCAGTGCCTGTTTAAGGAACCAAAATCAGGATGGCCAGAGCCGGGGATTGACCCCACACCATCCTGAAAGCACGGTGAGAGATTTACCACTACTCCACCACATTATGTTTTGTATTCGAAGAAAAATGAAATGAAAGAAGAGATAAATATGATGTATAATTCCTTCAGAAAAAAAATGTTAAACACACAAGTAAACTTTTAATTCAAAATAATTAAATGATGCAACAAGTCATGAAATGATGTATGCCTGTGGAGCATCACCTGCGCCTCCTGATAGCTGCAGCAGTTGTCGCACTTGAACTTGTTATCGCCACACAAGGTCTCAGTGTTACTGAAGCAGCGCAAGCAGTGTGTGATGCTGGTGTTCTGATCCACATCCACCTGCAGGTCGAAGAAGTCCTCGTCCTTGCTGCTCACCTGCATCCAGCACCCAACCATCATGGCCCAACACACACTTACATGACAGACGAGGAGCACATGACCTTTCTGATTTGTCATCAGAGACAGCACACACACAAACAGTAAAAGACCACTGTAACACTGGTGTTGGTTTAGACAATTAATTCTGACCTGTGTTAAAGCAGTTCTGCAGTTTACTGGCCATCACCAGTCTTTTATTATGCAGGCTGGGGGAGATAAAATCCCCCAATGTACAGGGTAATTTTGCTCGATGGAGACAATCCCTGAGAGGATAAGGAGTAAAATAGGTCATGTGGACAATATGGTCAGACATGCATGGTGTCTGCTCTAGAGGGTATTAATTAATTCATTATGTCTGTACAGTATAATGCAGTGCACATTTTCTAATGAGATCACAGTTAGACAAAGTGTTCAAAGTGGCCCCCATGGTCCTCTAAGCATGCACATGCACATACACAATGCAGCAGCAACTGACGCACACATTCAAATGTGTCATCTTGTAACTGAATAGTGTCACAGGCAGCATGAATACGTTGTTCTAGAGTCTGCATGTCTGGGATGGGCTGTGCATATAAGACACCTTTCAGGTGCCCTCAAAGGTTGCAGCTTGCCTGGTGTGTGCCATATATGTTTTCAATCATTGAAACCTACACTTCTGCAAAGACATTTTATCTCCACTGAAGTGGGTAAACATTTCTTGTAACACATTTACAGCCACATGTCTGTATGACCCCTTTTTTGCTCCCTATCCTCTTAGGGATCGTCTCCTACAGTTCATCTCCACTGAGCAAAATCAATCTATACAACACTCGTAATGCAATCTGGCATTTACTATCCCATCCTGCAAACCTTCTCCAAGCACAATGATCTAGTTCAAATTAAATTTAATCACTGCTCCCAAAATATTATCTTAGCAAAAAACATTTTATTTACCTTTGAAAATTGTGAACTGTCTCTACTTACAGATCAATGTTGATTAAGTTGCATAAGTTTGTCATATATTAAGGAGAAAAAAAACACTATTATTTACATAGTCAAGTAAAAGCAAAATACATATTTTCTTCACATTTAAAAGTCTTGAAACATCACACAACTAGCACAGGTATGGAAATTTTCACATAACTATGAGATTCATTTTCGAATCAGTTAATCAAATGAACTGATATGATGTAGTAAATTAGAAGCGTAAATTAGATTATTTTCTAAAAATATTTCACTTTTAATATGTAGTATCATAATATTAATGAGAAAGATTACATTTAAAAAGAAATATAATGTATTGCAAACTGTAAAATACAGTTTTGATTAGTAAAAACTGGATTCTATAAAATTACTAAACTGACCTGTATCTTAAACACACTAATCAAAAGAGAGAAAAAAAACATAAGTATGTAATTTCTTTCTGGGGTACATCTTAAATACTAAAAAGATAATAGAAATGAAACGTACCGTTTCACAGTTGAGACATCTTGTTTCGCTAGTCAAGATTCCTTGGAAGATCTCATGAACCCAGGTGGGCTCTGGCTGAGGCACAGGGCTGTCTCCATTGTTTGGTTTCGGCTTATTACATGTATTCTGGTGTCGTTCAGCTAGACATATAACAATTCCACTAACCACTATTGTTCTGTAAGGTGGCAAAATGTTGAACCACAATTGAGTGATTCTAAAAATAATTTGCAACAAAAGTAATTAAATTAAAGTAATGAGAATGGTTTCAGTCTTTTCAAACCTCTGCATAAGTTGACATTACAGCGACTAATTTTCAGAAAGTAAAAGACCGTTTCTCAGACATGCCAATGACTAGGTTCCGTGTGATGTTTCAATAATTGGGTGAACTGGTCAGAATGTCTTCTACAACAAATGGAAGTTTCACACTGGGTTCTGGAGCTTGAGGGTAAAATGGAAAACTTGGGTGTAAAATAGGAAAATATTTGTATTTTTTTAAATGTAAAAATTCAAAACCAATACTGTTTTTTCTCTTACTGTACAAAATAAACTAGAGAAAATGAAAAATAAATAAATAAAAGAAGGCCATACAGTTATTAAACACAAATTTTGTTGATTTATTGATATACCGTATTCACACATTACATTCTACCAAAGTCGGACATGAAATAACTAACTAAAGGTATAAAAAAAATTACAAAGAACAACATTAAAAATGTTTGATTCTTCATTTTACTTACAGGCCAGTTTTCTCTACTAGCCTACTTTAAATTACAGTACCATTTTTTAGACACAGTGTGTTCAGCATAACTACTTTAAAGGATATTCCCAGAGGAAAAAAAAATGTATTTTTCCCCATTTCTTTTTTCTTCAGCAAATTGTAGAATCCTAGTTTCACAAAGAATTGGTGAAAGTACACTAAATATCAGCCACTGTGAATAATATAGGTACAAGCAGTTTCAACATTCATAAACCACACAACATTTATTTGAATAAACTCACCTAATATAATTTCATTTATGTGGTTGATGAGGAAATTTAGAAACTCGTGTGCATCTTGCTGCATGTAATTGTCGAATTCCTCTGAAAATACACAATAATATAATATACGTTACAGCATTACAAATGACATAAAACCATAATTCAATAAAGACTATACATAGATGAATTTTAAGAGCAGTAAACAGAAAAATAAGCCTCATTGAATATCATGTACAAAAAAATCATATAGATTATCACAAAGCAAGTAAAAAGCCACACAATACTAATGATATTTAATGCAATAGTTGTGTTGAATCCAACCCCAGTTATAATTTCCTTAAAAGATAAAGTAGTTGTGACACTGTGTGTTTTGAACTGTTTTGCTCAGAGAATATTTGCCATCTGTGACCATATAAAACTTGCTAAAAAAAATTTTTTTTTTTTTTTTTTTTTTTAATTTTTGCACAGTAAAAAAAAATGCCAATGCATACTTTAGGATAACGACAACCTGAACTTAACTGATCTACGGCATGTTACTTGCCTAACATCACTACACTATGAATTAATCTGATCACCTGCCTTTTTCTTTGCGTAGCCTGGCAATGAATTTCTTAGGAGCAATAGACCCAACTTTCTTCTTCTGTGTTGCAATGCTGTAGAACAAGTCTGCTAGACAAGTCAAGAGTGTCTCTTTTGTCCGCTTGTTTTTAGCTTTGTACTCCAGCACCTTCTCTCTGAACGGTTTGCAGAAGTACAGTGCCTGTAGCACTGAATTGCTGTAGCAGGTGTTCCCAAACTGCAAACAGTACAATAAATAGCTGCTCAACACACAACTAATTAAGTCAAGCAATACTATGCTCATTAATGCATTCACATAATACTAGGTTAGGTTTATTTACTATGGGGTAATTTACAACTTGGAATTAATAAGCAGCCTATCTACTGGCACTTGAAATTTGTGCGAGTTGTGATTTTTATATAACCTAATTACTTAATACACATTTTAATTTGTATGCCTATGAAAATAACACACATTTCAAACTACGTTGCTATAAATTAAAAAATTCGGCACACTTCGGCCTGTCATAAACATGAATTTTAATACGCTCAATACAGCTAAGTGTGAAGAGGTGATGTTGCATTACACATGCTGGACAGCAGCACCCTTAGAGATTCATCAATTTTGTCTCTCATATACACATCTAGGGAGCCACCTTAAATGCAGTCACACACATACACAACTAAATACAAACTCTGCTCCTACAATCAGCAGTATAGAATGGGCTAGACTTGACAAGCTTAACTGGCAGACATGGCAGCAATCTGTACAATTAATAGCATATTAAAGACTGTTATTAATTCATTCAAAGGTTACTTTTGGTGATGGATATATAATTAATAGCACAAAAGTTTCTGAAACTATTGGGCAGACACACAGTACAAAGGGCCTATATTAAAGCAGTCAGTATGTTTCTATTATCTGCAATATTAAACACATATATAACTTTTGTAAATAACAGTTTATTTTGTCACCATAAATTTTGTACAAATGCTTCACTTCTCACAAGACATATTCATCAGTTGGAGGACTAAATAACACATATCACAAATAATTGAAAGCATACTCATTTCAATATGTTATATGCACCTTTTAAACATAGTAAAAGATTTTATAGAGGCTGTATAAAATGACTGAATAAATAGTCTTCACACCAAAATGAAGAAAAAATGCCACACATCTGGAAGCATATCATTTACGAAATAATTGGTGTATAAGTTTACACTTATCAGTGGGAAATTTGATGGCATGGACTGGTAACATGAACAGTAACACAACAAAAAAACAAAGTAAGCAGGCAGGCTGTCAGTCACCGGGCAGCAGATATGATGTGCTGGAGACATAACACTAAGCAGCAAGGTTAAAACAGATAAATGAAATTCCATGACCACAACAATGGCTCCAATTATAGCCATAAGTGAATTTACACCAAACAAAGAGTTGCGAAACTTGCACCATGAACTTTTACAGTTTTACTTCAATGTGAACAAAATTTAGGACAATGAGGCCAAATGGGCAGTGTATGGCATCAACTTGTATGGATCCTGGGAGGAGGGGGGCCTGTATGCGCAATTGCCCTCCTCTTCCAACATACAAAAAAAATACAAATACAATTCAAAGGAGATCTTAAAAGTAAGCTTGATGAATATGTAGATGACTGCACGAAGTGTCGGCCCTCATGTCGCGTGTCAATCACCAAAAAGGTCTCCCCTTTCCTTCGATAAAACGCGTTAGAACCGTGCCTTGTACAACCCCAAGGCAAATCTAAAATAAGACTTGGAAACCTCTTACTAAGACTAGTTTATAGTCAGTTCTAACAAAAATTCATCCAGGGACAGTCAGAAGTGCCTCTCAAGGAAAGCAGGTAGAAGATACAATGGCGACACAGGTTAGACACTTCAAAGAAAGTGAGACAGCATGGCTGCGAAACCAAGTGAGTGGCTCCAAGTGGCTGGATCACCAGCGGGGAAAACTGCTGATATAGATATCAGGATCAGAGATGAGCAAGGGCGCTCACACAGAAGGCAAACAGATCAGCTATGTCGAAGACGTCAGCTGGACACAAGTCCAAATGCTAAGGACAACAAAATACAAATATAATATAGTATATCACAGCTGTTTGGTTCCAGGATCACTCTCAGCAGTGAAGAGAAGTGACATACTGTAATGACAGTAGATAGGCCATCAGCAGAATAGAAAGGTGAACGGTGTTAGCTAGAAACCAGTCAGACCACAAAGGTGAAATCTGTAGCTGCGGCAGGAGCAGTCCATGGTACTAACAGCAGTAGCTGCCAACAGTCATGCAATAGTAACACCTCTGTAAATTATGAGGATAATCTCCATTTGAAGATTTCCTTCCAGTCCAGCTCTTGGTGAGTTTCCAAAGCAGGTCACTGACATGTACAGCTGCCATGACATGTTGCAGAAAACATAACATTATTTTAGATGGTAACATGTTGCAAAATTTGTTTTCATTATAATTTGCACTTGTATATCTATCATTTCATTTGTTCACAATTGTGGTAAGTCTGTCACATGTATACACAGAATAACTTACTAGATTTTTATCTGCGTAGACACAAAATACATTAGTTTAAAAACACAGAATTTCAGATGTGAAACTGCTTCCTCCATATCTCAAGAAAACTTGCAAAATCATTCAGTACTGTGCGAGTCTTTGAAAGTATGTGGCAGTCCATGATAAAACAAGTTCTCATGTTTTTGTATGTAGTAAGAGATGGACATTTTGTATATTTACTAAGAGTTTCAAACATTTATAACAACGCCTACTTGTTGATAATTTCAGACTACGGAAAAATGTAATACGATCTCTCACAACTAAACATCAAGAATTTTTGGACATATGTTATGTCACACTCACTCATTTATTTAATGTGAGAAACCCAACCCTAACATTTGTCCAATTATTGATACATACAGTATGTTCAGCAGATGAAGGATTGTACTAAATCTGGTATATAACCTCCTAGTTGTATGTCAGTAGGTAATGTGATTACAAAAAAAATCACTTATTTTTCCATGAAATATTGCATGGTGTAACAACCACGATTCACCAGCAACACTAATGACATCAGTGCAGACATAAATATTGGCTGCAAGAAGAAGAGAACATAAGAAATATTGAATATCGTGGTTAGTGTAACCCTGCTGCTCGCACATTGATGCAGGAGACGCGGAAGATTACGCTGCCACTTGATGCAGCAGTTGATGGTTGTGGGTAATGGTTATACAGTTGGAACAGTATAAGTTTTCTGATTTTGACATTCACCTTCTGAAAAAAAACTTACTTAAACAGTATTGCAGGGACTTTGTTTTTCTGGGAATTCAGGTTGGTTTAAAGGTGAACACAATAGAGCTGCCTGGACTATTTCTCAGAAGAGAAATTTCAAAATGTGGCAAATGGCAAACTTACACTGTATAGATTATAGCTGACAGTTATGATTACAGATGAATGGCAAGGAAACAGATTTTGCTGATGCCCCAATTTCCTTCCTATTAGCAAACTATATTTAAATACAGCAAGTGCCGATCAAGTAGATTTTCCACATGACTGCAGAATGAAATCCAATCTTTCCTCACTATACTTTTAAACTGTTCTTCACAAAGTCACCTTACAGCATCTACTTTGCAGGACACATTTTTCATGCCACAATACCCTTAATTTCATCCCAAATACTTTCAATAAAATTCAAGTCAGGATGATATGACAAAAGTCAGAGCGGTGTGTGACCGAAATTCTCCAGGAATTGGTCAATCTAATAAACAATGCACCAACACTTATTTCACTAAATTAATTTGTACAATGTTGGCTTTAGCATGTCTCATTAGATGGAATACTGTTATTTTGTAACAGTGTTTTCATTTTAGATTTCATTGATGCAGATGTTAGTGTTAAGTTTATGTGGACATTGTGATACGATGCACTTTCCAACAACACGATACAGCTAGTTAGCAGATTTGGCATATAAAATTTTCTCCAATCTCCTTCTCATAATTGGTGGTGGTAATCACCAGTAGCTTAGTGGAATTTCCATATAATGAGGGTATTCGACACACAGCCATCTTTACCACCAGGGGCTTATGCTCGAGTTTTCAGTCGCATACGAGTTGGAAGCAGAGTGGTGATTTTTTAGGACACTGAGAAACTTTTTTTCACTTGTAATGTAAAGTACAGAACAACACAACAATCTCCATGTTCTGGAAAAAAAAACTCTGCTTCCAACTTGCATGTAACTGAAAACTAGAGCATAGGCCCCCAGCATGTCTCCTGATGAAACACTGAACTTTCGATACCAGCCGAAAGACACCATTCAAGGTTTCATCTACAACCACTTTCTCAAAAATCATTGAAAAGATTATATACATTATGCTATTGAATAATTTTGAGAGGTACAAAATTTTTTCAAACATACAGTACAGCTTCAAAAAAAATTCTTCCACTAATGATACAATTCACTGTCACCGTCTGGTGGAGAGAGGGAGGGGATGATGCTGTGTGACAACACCAGCTAAAGACAAATGTCTTAAATGCACTTGGTAAAAAATCCGCCAGCATTTGGAATTTTTTGTGACTTATCTAAGCTTTTGACTGTGTCAATCATAAGGTACTTCAGAAAAAACTGAAATTTTATGACATAAGGAGAAAATTAAACAAACTCATACTCTCTTATCTATTCAACAGAGAAATACAAGTCTGTCTGAAAGAAGACAATACTGTAACATTATTTATCCAATACCTGGCAAAATAAGGTGTGGTGTTCCCCAAGGTTCAATTTTCAGACCCCTGCTATTTCATGTTTACATAAGAGACCTTCCAGATTGCCTCAATACTAGTTGTATACTTACTCTGTTTCAGTAGCGGCTCGTGGGTATGAAAGTTGGTGAAGCTGAACAGTATTTGTTGGAGGTACACTACTGCCCCCCTGAAATGGGCGGTCCAGGGGTCCTCCCCAAGAAAAATTTTGAATTCTGAGTGCAAAATGAAGTTTTCATACCTGATCATATAATATACTGGTAGTATTGATTTTAATATTTTTTTGATAAAATTTGATTGAGTGAAGATTTAACAAAGATACCTTTATCAAACCCAGAGACATGTTCAACCAAAATCAGTATTATTTTAATACCAAGAGAATCATAACTTGCACTACAATCCACAATCATATAAAACATTACTTCAATTAAGTTAACAAACATAGAATAGGGAGGGTACCCAAAGGCTGAGTACTGTACGCAGAGTGCAGGTTTCTGGTTTGGCGCCCGAGAAAACCTGGCGGCCAATGACAATGTCTGCCACTTGTGTACAGTCGGGGACTGTCCCGCTGGGGTTTGAACCCGGATTGCCTTGGTGGGAGCCGAGTGGTACAACCACTCAGATACCAAAACTATATTAGCCCATTTATCACCAGTTAGTGTGTTTGTCCCACACCAAATATTCAGTACGTACTTACATTTTAAATAAAACATGAAAAATAATTATTATTAAAGCCAAAATCAAATTCTATGAGACTATTTTGAAAACTTGTCCATAATTTCTCGCTCTACACAGCTGTCATAGGTATGTACACCTCAACTTTGGACTGGAGTGAATATTCATTCATTAGCATTGCCTAACCACATCCTACACTTAATCGCAATAAAGCAGTAGGAACAAAATCTAAACACTTGTTTTAATACAAATATCTGTGTCACAATTTAGCGATATTTCACATGCCAATGAAAACATTCTGCAACATTAACTAACTGCAACTATGTAATTAAAATTAGCAGTTCACTCAACTAATGTTATACACATAAGGGGGGAAGACATCTTCCCTTCAGTGCAGCAAATTTACACTAATCATCATCCTTCCATCGACTAAAAGCAGTTTCTCTAAAAGTGCAAATGATATCATTTACAGGATTAATATTTTAGTAATTACAAAAAAACACATACGGAAAGATAAATTATGACACATACGGGCCAACATGGCCTGTTTACTGGCTGGTGAGAGTGAATTCTTTCCCGTTGTTAGGCTGGGATCGTAAAATTTCCGCCCCCTAGGACATGGGTCCTGCCTTGATATGGAACGGTCACAGCCATCTCAGAGCTTCAACACCAAGAGAACCACGTACAGTTTAGAATCACAGTTTCCGCCAAAAACCATCCATATCACCTTGTTTTTACTTCCTAGTCGAGCACTTCTAACTCAAAGCAAAAAACGTGTCAACAGTGACTTAAGCTGCATATTCTGGAGGTGCGATTCCTTCAGTGCAAACACCAACATAAGAAACAACCTTTCTGTTTCGAAAGTTACGAAAGACTGGGAAGGCAAAAATAAATCTAAATGGAAAATTGTCTATATAAACACATAATTTTGTTAAACATTAGTTGAAGAAGTGCATCAAATATGTCCACTGCAAGCTTCCACTGTGTTGTTTGCAATGGACACCAGCAAACTGTAAAAAATGTGTTTTATCTGTATTATGGTATAATTTGTTGATTTTAAACCATGAATCTAATTCTACAAAAGTGTTATTGGCTAAAAGATATAGTTCTGCTTCTGACTTACCTGCAAAATGCAGTGGTGTTTGCTCCAAAAACAGTAAACAGCTATCAATGAACATTTACTGTAGTGACGTAAAAGTCAATGAATTTGACAACACAAAATTCATAGCTTTTTTTTATGTTGACAATCTATTAAATTGTTTATATTTTCATTGTAGTCAAATTTCATAATTATTTGAATTATTGCTATCTGTTTGTTTATATTTTCACTCTAGTCAAATTTCATAATTATTTATGTAATTGCTATTTATTAGTTTCTATTTTCGTTGTAGACAAATTTCATAATTATTTCAATTGTTGCTATTTGTTAGTTTCTACTTTCTTAGGTTCTTCTAATGCAATCTTCTTAAATATTTTTAATTTCAAGTTCTTTGACTGTCAGGTATTGTAATTGTAATTTTATTGTGTTAGCTATAACATCACATTGTGTTGTCTATCAACTGAATGTTGTAAACTTCTGTGAATTGTCTACTTTGTTAAGCATGTACAAATTCTCTATTTGACAAATTCGAACCAATGTTGTGTAAAAAAGGATGATTATAAATCAAATCAACAGTGTTTGTAGCAAATCCCAAAACACTAATTACATAAGATGGCGGTCAAATATACCAATTAAAATTAACAATTCCAGCTCAAAATTCACATTTTAGAATTGAAAGTCAATGAATATGCTAAGGCTGCTTTAATTTAACAATTCTAGGGCTGGTGAACTAATAAAAATGTTTAATAAGACCATTCTAAGGGCACATTTCACAAAATAAGTGACATCTTATGAACATCTGTGAAGTCATGTTCACTCCAAAAACTAAACTCATTTATAGAAAAATGCTTATTGTTAGTACTGCCAAAACTTGAATTGCTTATAATTTCACCTTTCCCAAAGCAAACTAACTTTAGGATGATGATAGATTTATCCCCTGGACCAAATTTTCTCGGGGATGACCTACCGCATCCATCTTCATCTTACGGGAGATAAAATCAGAAGGGGCGATTCAAAAATATTGCAAAACAATTAAAATTTGGACGTACAGTCCAAGGAGGCATCAATGACCTCTGTGCATAGATAATGCAGTTCCAAGAACATGCATACTCACAAAGCCTATAGAACCCTACAAAAAACAAAATAGACTGAGGTAGCTTAAACAAAATTTAATTAAAAATGGAAAATTACTGAATTTACTAAAGTGTCAATCTTAATACAAGATATATTAATAGCTTGTAGGTGCAACTGAGCCCACCCAGTCACGTGCAGGCCTACTTGTCGATACCAAACTCAGTAATGCTTTGTCAACTATTGCCTTATAAAATCATGAGCAGTAGCTACAAGAATGTAAGGGAGTCTTCGAGGCAAGACAGTTTAGGAAAAAATCCTCTGTATCAGATAATACACTGGATTGGTGAACTTTGAAGGACAGGATAAGAGTGAAGGCTTGTTAGAATGTTCAAAGTGGAAATAAAAGAACAGGGATGACGATGGTTGCATCCCCAGCTGATCAAGGGTAATTTCAGGGAGGGGCAGAAAAAGTGAGAAGATTCAGAGATAGTGGAGGAGAAAGAAGCATGGTAGGTAGTCAATAGTCTTAGATTGTTTACAAAATTTCCGAAGATGAGGAACTGCAAACTCGTCTTGCCATCAGGCGACAACCAAACTGCAAGAAGATTAATTTATTGTTGGATAATTGTAAAAATGTCCCCACACAGTAATTTTCACATTCTAGTGGCTGACATGATACAATTCAGGTGGGCATGGAAGGGGATGGTCACTATCTCCCCATATCAGCAAAGTATGTTAAATATCAGCCATGTACATTATATTTTGAAACACTTTTACACGTACCTCATACTCGTTTACCAACTACTTTCAGTCATACAGTGTTCATTTCATTTATTTATTTTTTTTTTTTTCATTTTATTTACGTATCGTCGAATCCCCATTTGAGCATTAGCTCAGGGATTATGATACATGTCACATATTAAATTTATATATAACAGCATTTTACAAAATCATTAATACATAAACAATCCAAACAAGGATTGTAATATAAGTCACATATTCAAATACAAGAACATCAAACAATCATTACACATAGATCATTACAAG